>PVJH01014243.1:0-58652 GCA_004026705.1 Nesogale talazaci
TAACACTGGGATTCTGTGGGGAAGCTCACAGGCTGATTCTGCATCCCACATCTAGTTCATCAGCTCTCATCATCTTCTTTCGACTTGAGAACAGCCTGCCATTTTCCTGGGGGGTCCCAGAGTCACTATCGGCCTACCCTCTGACCTGCCAGCCTTGAAGTCATTCACCTCTAGTCACAGTTATCTTGCCAGCCAAGTCACAAGCCTGTCCATCTTCTTGCCCATGTTGTGTTCACCAATCCCCCCAACCCCGGAAACACGTAAACAAGTAGTATATCTACTACATCTGTTTCTCTTTTTTAATGGATAACTTTGAAGGCAATGTAGTGAAAGAACATAAACACTGCATATCAGATCTACAGAAACAGCTGACATTGTATGGACTTAAATTAGCACATTTATACTACCACCATATGTATGTTGGGGCTTCGTAATATGGTGGCTTTCATGTAGTGATTCTGGCTTTGGGGGAGTATTCTGGCCACATTTCTAACAAGAAAGATTTGTTTGTTCTTCTGTTATCCTTATTCACTGTGCATCTTTGACACAAATGAAATCAGTGAAAATATCAGGGATTTGTTCAGGCACAGCTTAGTTTTCAAAGTATTATCTTTAATGTGTTAAAATTCACTGGTATTGGCCATTTTGAATGGGAAAAGTACTTAGACTGCTATGCCAAAATAACAGATTGAACAAGAATGAGTTACACTAATCATCAAAATAATGTTTTGTGCTCTATCCCGAAGCTCAACCTTGTCAATGATAGAATAATATCCATATGCCTATAAGGAATGCCAGTTTATAGGACTAGTACTCAGATTTACTCACCTAATGCCTAATGCCAAATATAAAATAATAAAAAAATATCTTACCAATTTCTGCAATCTGAAATTGAAAACATGGAGTAAAAGTATATTGGTAATTGCTGGTGGTTGAAATGTGAACATTAGAAACAAAAAAGCATCAAACATTGGGAAAGAAGATCTTGGTGCTGGGAACAACACGAGATCACAGTAGAATTTTGCTGGATTAACAATATTGACAGTAAATACAACAGCTGTACATATGGACTATATAGGACTCAAGTCTACTGCATCTGTGGTAAGAGACAATGAAGAAGTTCAATGTCATCACTCAGAACAAGGCTGGGGAGCCTGCTTCAGAACAGACCAACATTGCTCTAATGCAAGTTCAACTTGATGCTGAAAAAAATGAGCTCTTTGAGAGCCAGTGTGGCCTCAAGGAGAGCCCGCCTGAATTCAGAGACCCTAGCAATAGACTTGAAGCACTGGACACTAGTGAAGGAAGGAAGGCTGGACAAGGTGTAGAGTGAATGCGAGACTCGAAATTGACTCTTGAACATAAGCGAATGGAGCGAATGATGAGGGAAATAGAAGAGAGGATCTCAAGGGCAAAACAAGTATCGTAATGAAAAATACAAAGACCTAGAGGGGGAAAGAGCGTGTTTTAGTGGGAAAAACGAAGAACAATTAGAAAACCCTAGTTTCAACATCAGAGTCTTGCATGAGCCAGCTATTGAATGACAAGGAAGCATTAAGGAAGATGAAAGGAATAAGAAAAAAAAAATTGTTCCGTGTTCAGCTATTTCAAGAGGTAACATCTGATTAACACTCGCTGTTATTGAAAGACGTAGTCCCAGCTGCACTCCAGCATTGGCAACTACAAAAAAAGGGGACACTTAGTGAGGGATTGATAAAATGCCAGTTGAACTGTTTCACTAAATCGACATAACTGTCACTTATCTATTCTAAGAAGTTTGGAAGAAAGCTCCCGGCCAGGCTTAGTTTCATATTTCTACCCATTTCCAAAGATTAACCGGAAGAATCCAAAATTATTAAATAATAGCATTAATATCAATGTGGTGAAATGAAATTGCTTGGTATGTGGCTTTGCTGTCCAGTCTTTGTAATTCCTACCCATTAACTAAGTGGAAATATGCAGCTAGTACAGAGGACTCTAGCTCAAGCACTAGTCGTCTTTGCCATCCCGTGAGTGTAAAAGAGCCGACACAGCAGCAGGGACAGGAATTCCTATCACCATCAAGAAAGAATTACTAGCAGAACACATCCCAGTGCCCTGTCTCACGTTGTGGAGACCCCCGAGGCTGAGACACCAAGAACGCGAGACAAAGCAAAGGACCTTTGTCAAGGCCATGGGGCACAGCTTTCTGGCCCAAACAGATAAAGGCTGAGTTTCTTCTAGCTCGAGATTGATTTTCAGAGTGTAGTGCCCTTTAGGCATCTGTGGGTGCTAAAGGAGCTGTTTTACACATTCTCAACTAGGCAGTGGCCAAGAGGCTGTGTGGCTGCAAGTCTGATGACCAGATAAAGAAGACTGCAGGGTTGCAAAGAGGAGCTGTTGGAGACAAAAGGACTTTATTTTTAATGTTTACTGATCCTGACCTGTGGTGTTCTTTTAACTTCTCTGATAAATCCCCATGATTGTGAATATTGTCCTTGCTTTATGTGACCATTGCAATGAGTTGTTGAACCCAGCAGAGTCTAGAATGCCCTGGGATGGACAGTTGGTGTCTAAATAGGGTGATGGAAGTTGGAGGGTGGAGGCATCATCTTTGGGAGATGTGAATTGTGTGTGCGTATTTTTATTTTTCTTCCCCCTTGTGTACTTAGAAGAGGTCAGACATGGTGCCCCAAAGCACTTTAAAAATGTCCAAATAAAATTTTACTGAGAATAATTTTTAAATCGTGCAGTGGTATATGTAAAGGTAACTGCCAGAAATTTCAAGGCAGATTCAGAAGAGGACAAGGATTATCATTACTGATAACAGATGGACCTTGGCTGAAAGCTGTAAATAGCAGAGAGATATTTGCCTGTGTTTTATTGACTATGCAAAGATACCATCTTTGTGGATTGTAGCAAACTATGTGTCCCAAACACAATTATGTTCATGCAAAACTTGTACACAGGTCAAGAAGCATTGTCCCTGGATCAGAACAAGGAAGAAATTCATGGCTTAAAATTGAGAAAGGTGTTCTTCAAGGTTGCATTCTCTCTATATATGCTTTCAGTCCACACATGGAACAAATATTCTGAGAAGCCAAACTATGTGGAAAAGAATGTGACTTCAGGATTAGCAACGTAAGATAGGCAGATGACTCACCCTTGCTTGCTGAAAGTCAAGAAGACTTGAGGCACATATTGGTGATCCTTCACTGCGGATTACATCTTACCATACAGGAAGCAAACATTCTCATAACTGGAACAATAAGCAGAATCACGAGTTACAGGAACTTGGTTTTTATTTGGATCCAGTGCCCGGGGAAACTGCCATCAAGAATTCTCATGTATTAGAAACCTGCTGCAAAAGTCCTCTCTACAGCAAGATGCCATGTTGAGGTCTGGGCTACATCTGACTCCAACCGTGGTATTTACAGTCACCTCATATGTTGAAAAAAACTGGACAGTCCATAAGACAGAAGATTAATTGATGTCTTTGAATTATGGTGTTAGCAAAGAGGATTGAGTGAACCGTGTGTCGCCAGAAGAGAAGCAAATTTCCTTGGAAGTTGTACAGTGGGGTTTCAAAAACGGTTCGTGAAAAATGTACATTATGGGGGGGAGACAGTGGATTTCATTTTCAATTTTGCAATAAAATTTACTTGCACTAACTTGCCATAGCATGTCTGAACAGGATCTAGTTTGAGTCAGTAGGAAAGATAAGACATCAATTTGAAGAGATCTGTCGCAGCAACATGAATTCTTCTAAACTAGAAGCAAGAAGAAGCATCAGATTTACTTTAAAGCTTAGAAGGAGGAATAGTGAAGTCATTTGATACCTTATGGAAAATTTATGAGGATAGTACCCCAAATAAATCAGTTTATAAAAGAGTAATTCATTTAAGAAGGCTCTAAATCAGTGGGTCTCAATCTTCCTAATGCTGTGACCCTTTAATACAGTTCCTCTTATTGTGATGACCCCCCCAACCATAAAATTATTTTTGTTGCTCCTTCATAACTGTAATCAGAATCGAGTGACCACTGTGAAAGCTTCGTTCGACCCCCAAAGGCTGTTGTGATCCCAGGTTGAGAAACACTGGGCTAACTGATGTTGAGGTTGCAGCCCTCAGCAACAGACCATCTATATCAATTTGCAGGAAAACTGCATTCATGCTCAATTGAAGGGGACCAACACTTATAGCAGAAACAATAGATAACACCATCGACATTTCTTGTGGTTCAGCTATGCAACTCTTGACTGAAAAATTAAAGTTGAATAAACTTTCTACTTGACATGTAACGCTATAAAAATTTATTTGGATATGTTACATTGAATAAAAACTTTAATATATTTTTATATGTGCCAACCATGTTATGCCAAACTGTTTTACTTAATTTCATCCTTTCTGTTTGTTATATGTGAGCACATTTGTAAAAATGCATTGTCCAGTTTTGCATAGTTGTTGCAGTTTTCCATTTGTTGAGTGGCCCTTGTCAGTTTATGTTGGTTGATGTTATCCTAGGCTTATTTCTAGGCAATTCTGTACCTTTGTCTCTATACTAGAACTTTGCTTCTAATGGAGTTTTTAATTAGGAGCCCTGGTGGCATCGTGGGTATGCATTGGCCTGCTTACCACAATATCAGCAGTCTGAAACCACCAGCTGGAGAATGACAGGGCTTTCTGCTCTCTTAAAGAGCTAATGTCTTGGAAATCCACAAAGGCAGTTCTCTACCCTGCCTGCTAGGGTTGCTCTGGGTCGGCAGTGAGTTTTTCAGCAAGTTCAGCTAGATTGGAAATCTGTTCAAATTAAAATAGAAAATAAGTGGAAAAACCGATACTAGGGGCTCAAGGAAAAAGGCGGATGATTGGAGAACGATAATAGCAGCGGACGTGTGAAGGTGCCTGGCACAGTATGTTTATTTATGTATTGTGAAAAACAATGTACAAGCCCCCAATAAAATGATTTAATTTTAAAAAAAGAAATCATCAAAAAAAGAAAAATAGAAAATAAGTACAATATTTCGTTTTCTCCAGACTCATGCTATTTTTTTTCTGTTTTCTTCCTTTGTTATATATTCCGTAGTAAAATTTGGGGTCACCCATTCTTAATAGTTCCGTATGTCGATTTCTTGAAGATTAAATTTTTTCCTAGTTTTAGTTGCTACTGTGGAAGAAATTTCTTAAATGTGTATTTTCTAAATACTTCTTAGCATGTAGGAAAATGATTGTTTTGTGTATTTTTGTGTTTCTCACTTTTTAACATTCATATACATATTTTTAATCATTTTATTGGGGGCTCATACAACTCTTATCACAATCCCTACATACATCCATTGTGTCAAGCACATTTGGACATCTGTTGCCCTCATCATTCTCAAAACATTTGCTTTCTACTTCAGCCCTTGGTATATCAGCTCCTCATTTTCCCCCTCCCTCACAAACCCTGGATAATCTATAAATCGTTATTATTTTTTATGTCTTACACTGTCCGATATCTCCCTTCACCCACTTTTCTGTTGCCCATCCCCCAGGGAGGGGCTTATGTGTAGATCACTGTGATCGGTTCCCTCTTCCCCTCCACCTTACTCTTACCCTAACCCTCCTGCCTTTTAACTGATGAAGATAGCACGACTTTTCGAATGCACTTTGGTATTCAGCTATTTCGGTGTTTGCTGTTGTTGAGTTGGCCCCTGACTCAAGGCAATCCCGTGAATTACCAAGTGGGGGCTGGTTCGTAGAGTTCACTTAGCTGTCTCTACAAAGACGGAACTCTAGGACTTCTCCCCCTGGAGTGGTGTTCTCGAGTGCAGCTGTTTTCATTCCTGCGTCACTGGAAAGAAATTATTTGTAGTAAAGCATTTGACACTTGGGCTCGCCTGTCAGTTGGATAACTTATGTCTTTGGATTTTTACCTAATTAAAAATTTTCCGGGCTGAGCCCCGGTGGCTGCATAGTTGTTGAGTGCGGGACCGCGGCCCACTGGGTTGGCGGTTCAAATCCAGCAGCTGCTCTCCAGGAGCAAGGCTGGGCCACCAGAGGACAGTGATGCCCCCCCCCCCAAAAAAAAAAGCAAAAACAAAAATTTCCTAGTTAATATATATTTGTTGTAAACCTACTAAGATGTGATGTTGAATTTGTTTAGAAACATATTCAGGGGCTTTTGTTACTGTTGGATTGGTGTGGAAATGGAGAGATTTTTCCTTATGATTTTTGACAAGCAGTTACTACTGTCCACTTTTACTTGAGTTTATTATACAGTCTGTGTAGGATAATACCCATATTTAGGTGCTTTCCATTCTTCTGCTTCTATTAACGTTCTTATTCTGTTTGAGGAACATCTTTTCTTGTGGTACAGATTTGCTGGCAACATATTTCTCAAATTTTTATCAGAGAAAGTTTTTATTTCACTTTTGTCTTTGAAGATAACTGCTATATGTATAGTTTGAATTTTTCATTCTATAATGCAGATGTTATTGATTGTCTTATATGGTTTCTAAATGGAAGTACTCAGTCATCCCTATCATATTGTATCTGTAAAAAATGTGCTGTCAAGTTGATGGTGCCCGGCTATCAAAAGGTACAGCATCTGGGGTCTTAGGCTTGAAGATAAACAAGCAGCCATCTAGCCGAGAAGCAACAAAGCCCACGATGAAGAAGTACACCAGCCTGTGTGATCCCAACGTGTCAATGGGATCAGGTACCAGGCATCAAAGAACAGGAAAATAAATCATATTATTATGAATGAGGGGGAGTGCAGCATGGGGACCCAAAGCCCATCTGTAGGCAACTGGACATCCCCTTAGAGAATGGTCGCGGGGAGGAGACGAGTCAGTCAGAGTGCATTGTAGCAATGATGAAACATGCAACTTTCCTCTAGTTATTCAATTCTCTCCTGATCCCAATTCTACCTTACAAATCCGGCAAGACCAGAAGATGTACACAGGTACAGATAGGAACTGGAAACACAGGGAAATCAGGACAGAAAAAGTCCTCAGGACCAGTGATGGGAGTGGCGATACTGGGAGGATGGCGGGAAGGTGGGGGAGAAAGGGGGAACCGATCACAAGGATCTCCATATAACCCCCTCCCTAGGGGGCAGACAACAGAAAAGTGGGTGAAGGGAGATGTTGGATAGTGTTACACATGACAAAATAATAAATTATTTTGGCATGGAGGGAGAGGAAAAATTAGCTGATACCAAGGGCACAAGTAAAAAGCAAATGTTTTGAGAATGATGATAGCAACAAATGTCCAAAAGTACTTGACACGATGTATGGATTGTGATGAGTTGTACATGCCCCCAATGAAATGATTTTTTTTCATTGTTGCCAATTACCTGATACCTGATAAGGTGTGTTAGTTCAGGTAGACTAGAGAAACAAATTCATAAATACACATTGTGTATAAGGAAGAGGTTTCATACAAGAGGAATGAAACATTGAGAAAGTTCCTAAGTCTGATATTAGCCCATATGTCCAATACCAATCTATAACGTCTTCTTCAGACTCATGAAGCACATGCAATGACACCAGGACCATCACAGGCCAGTGAGTGCAGAGTCTTGTGTATCCAGTGGTGATAGAAACATCTCAGCACTGGTAGGGGTCTCTCTGTGACTTTACAAGCATCTCAGCACTGGCAGGAGTCTTCACATGGCTTCTCCTGTCCCAGAGGTCTGGTTCCATCAGAGCATGCCCTCATGGCTTCTCCTCCAGCCCCTCCAGATTATAGGACTCAGGATCTATCAGCATGCTACCATGTTGTCTTGTCAGTAGAGTGTCTCCAGGGGATTGGGTAGATAGTCTCTCACCTCCATAGAAGAAATATCTTGAGATTTCCCAGAATTCTCAGAGAAAACCATGCTCACACAGATGTCTCATTGGCAGGCTAGACTCCACCCTTATACTTTTAATCAAATTGGCAAAAGAATACATGACTGCCACACAAGGACTCAAGTAGAAAGAAAATGATTTTCACATGAAGATGGCAACAAGTGTATGATTGTGCTTGGCACACTGGATGGATGTGTGGATTGTGATAGCCAGTGGTGAATCTTTTTTTGTTAATGAAGTTCTACAGGAGCCTGTGTTCTAGAGCTAGTTTGGTTCTATTACTAAATGGCTCTTAGAGGATCTTTTCTGAATACCTGTACATTAAGTGAATTCTCTTTCTTCTGGCTGACTAGTGAGAACTTGGGGGATTCCTAGTACTTGATGAGCTCTATAAGAGCCCCCAATAAAATTATTTTTTTGAATAAAGACAAAGAATGAAGAAAATGTTCTTTGAAAAAATATGTCTTCCTGCTTTGAATTTTTTCTATTTATACTGGTTTTCAGCAGACTGAATATGAAATGTCCTAAGTCTAATTTTCTGTGTCTATCTGGTTAGCTTTTTATTATTCTCTTGAATCATATGAGCTTATCCTTGTCATTGAATTTGGGAAACTCTTATCCATTATTTCTGAAAATATTGTTTCCATAGTCTTCACCGCCACTTTTCTAGGACTCAAATTCCATATATGCTTGCTATCCTATTTGGGATTACCTGACAGTGTGCTGTGACTCGGTCCTAACCACCCCGGCTTTTGCCCTAGCCCCTCTTCTTGTTCTTCATTAAACAGCATCTTTTGGTGTTTCTTGTAGTTCATAGTATGAAACATGTTATTTCATATCTTCATTTCCTATTTATGTTCTTGTTTTGCTTTAAACTCTTTAGCACATTTTAATGATTATAGAATGTTTTTTTCTGCCACTTTTTCTTTCATTTCTAATTCTCTTTATCTATACAGATTTTTTTTTCTTAGTCATGGATCCTGTTTTCCTGCTTCTTTGCAAATTGTGACTTTTGCATTTGGGTGCTGGGATCTTGTGTGCTTTTAAAGAATATTAGACTTGTTTTTTACTGGCAAGAAATGATTATTTCTAGGACAGTTTGTTCCTTTCAAGGCTTGCAAAACATTATTTTTATTAATGAAGTTCTACAGTAGCCTCTGTTCTAGAGCTAGTTTCGTTCTGCCACTAAGTGACTCTTACAGGATCTTTTCTGAATTCCTGTACATTAAGTGAATTCTCTTTCTTCTGACTGGCGAGTGAGAACTTGGGGGATTCCTAGTACTTTATGAAATCTAGAAAATACTGGTTTGCAGTTCTTTGATAATTTTTTTCCTGTATTAGTCCCCCTTTCCAATGCCCTAGGCCACAAACGATAGCACCAAAGGCCTCCTAACCCAGTTCCAGTTGTGTTCTCAAGTCTACAAATTTGCCAAACTGTATTTGGAATTACCCTCCCTGCTGTTGGAACATGGAAATTGCCAGTAAGAGGAAGCGAGGTCAATTATTAAGCTCCTTGTGTTCGTTTCCCTTACTTGGGAACATAGTTCTGTACTACCTTTTAACAGTTAATGTTCGAAAACAGATGCTTCACGTATTTTGTTCATTTTCTAGTTGTCAGTCACAGGTGAGCAAGTCCAGACTGCTATTTTCTTAAGGGTTGAATGTAGACGTCCTAATTCATTTTCAGAATGATGTAATTTTTACTGATTTTTTTAAACAGGATAATCATTGTTGAGAGTTGTTTTTTTGTTGTTGTTGTTTGTGAGTGTCAAATGCCTGGAGACGGAGAACAGAATATCAGAGGAGTCGTGTTGACATGGACATGGTAGTTCAGGGACCTGACAGGTCAGAAGATCCTAAATCAGCTGGGGTCTTAGTGGCACCACAGTGTCCACTAGTTCTAACCCAAGTTAAGTCAGCCCGAGCCAAAACGAATTCATTGTCTCACATGCAGAGTCCCCGATAGCTCCCTGAATGCGTTTGCTTCAAAGGAAGTGCTTTGCGGTCTCTCTGGTCCTCTGATTCCAGGTGACAGATTGGAGGGGCGAGGAGTGATCAACAAGAGCACCACATGCAGGTGGACTGTAGGTAGAGAGCCAGCAAGGCGGAAATGGCAGAAGAGGAACAGTGTCGATTGGTTGAGGTGGACACGGGGAGAGAAAAGAGCAGTGACTGCGGAAGGGCAGGCTGGGAAGGATTCTGAGGGTGTAAGATGAAGAATGGGTGAGACACAGACAAGGCTGCATAGAGTGGAGGTGAGGTTGGAGTTTAAAAGATCATCGCTCCAGAAGGGTGGAATTCAGCAACATGGCGTTGTGGTGGCACTGTTTTTATCAAATGCTGTTTCATTTAGAAATACTGAAGGTTATAAGCTCTTTAGAGGGCACTTCTGCATTTCCTTGTAAAAGGTGTGTAACCTCTGGCTGGTTCCTAAGGGCATTCTGTAGATTTTCTAGCAGGTGGGATGACATCAGTCAGGTTATAATGGCAGAATTTATTTCTGATATCAAAAGATCATTGGATACTGTTATATATTCCATTTAGAATAGTGAAATGAGTTCTGGTACATCACAAAGAGCAAGGAAGCTGCACTGAAAGAAATATTTTCAAGATATTATCAAATGAATAAACTAGAACCAAGCATTTGAGTTTAATACACTCTTATTTGTTTCAAGGTAGTGGGAATAAATGTATATTCACATTTTTTATCTACCTATAGAAATTCTGGAGAATTAGCATCATGTTAGATTCCTAAACCACATAATGAAAAAGCATGTTGGGGTTGAGGAATATCAAAGGAAATTAGCAAAACGTGGTGGGAGACAATAAGGAGACTCACATATTTCATGAACTATTTTTAGAAGCAGTAGGACATAGCTTACAGATGGACCTTCTAAATAATCCGTTCCCAGGGCAGCATAAGAAAGTACTTTGACGTTTCCCTCGTGGTGGTCTGTCACCAGAGAGGGATGATGCCCTCGTGGATTCCGACCATCTCGGGGGCCTCGGTGCTGCAGACAGACAGCATGCTCAGCTTCCAACTGTGAACTTGGAGAGGGTCAAGTCCACACAGAGGTACCTTGAAAGAAAAAAAACTGTCACCCTACCTCCCAAACCAGCTCCTGAGAACCACAAGGGAGCATGGTTCTACTCCGACACGTGGTTTGCCGTGAATTGGAGTCAGCACAACTGCAGCTAGCTTACCTTACCTTCAGAAAAAGATTTCCCCTGGATAGCAAATGACTAAGCTTAATATAATGCGATATAGTCTTGAATTTTTTACTGCCTTCTTTCACCTTCTCACGTGTGGAATAGGCATTCTGCAAAAGATAGGAGGCCTGTTCTTTTTTAAGATTCTACTCTTCAAAAGTCTCAACATCTATAGCCTCTTTGTAGTGAGTGCCGTATATTCTCATGTATAAGCCAAGGTTGTTAGCACAAGTCGACTGCCGTTTTTGTGGTAAAATTAGGTGCCTCCGCTGATATTCAGGTTGGCTTATATTCAAGTGTATTTGATACCTTTCCATCTTTACTTTGCCGACAGAGAAGAGGGTGATTTCTTAGAAAGACTGAAGGAAAGCGAGCACCTTTAAAATAAATGTTCTTGCATTGCTCCATTAACTCTTGGGTTTTTAAATCTATGCATTTTCCATGATTCAGAGAGGACGATGGGGAGTGGGTTGGTGGTAGGACATCACAGACCACTGTGATTTCAAACTCTTGGCAGGTACATCTCCATTTATGGATGCATTAACAGCCAGTGGAACAACCAACATACAGACATCTGTTACAGGAGTGACAGCCGGGAAAAGGAAATTTATTGACGACAGAAGAGACCAGCCTTTTGACAAGCGGTTGCGTTTCAGTGTGAGGCAAACAGAAAGTGCCTACAGATACAGAGACATTGTCGTCAGGAAGCAGGACGGTTTCACCCACATCTTGTTATCAACAAAATCTTCAGAGAATAATTCACTAAACCCAGAGGTGAGACAACCCTTCTTTGGGGTGGTTTGTGTTACTGATTGCGCTTAGCTTGCGTGCTGCCTGTCCGAGTTGGCGCTCTTCCTTGCGCGCGCTCCAAATCTCCTCCTGCACTGGTTCACCCTGTTTTCCAGAAGGCAGGTACCCGAGGTGACATCTTCCCGGTGTGTGACCAGGATGAGGTTGGGACGGTGCGCCGCCGTCTTCATCATCCCGGGTCAGCGTGGGCCCCGCTTCAGGCTGTGACGGGGGATGTGTGTGTGTCCTTTCACCTCCCGAGCCGGGCCCGCTCCGTCTGGAGGACGGAGGGCCCCGTCCACCATCGCGTGGAGGCTAGACATGTGCTTCTCTGCAGCTTCTTCAGTCTTGACAGGTTCTTTGTGCAGACACACGCGAGGATCCCAGCCCCCGCCCCCTCCAGCGTGCTTCATCCCCGATGCTAGTCTGCAGACACTCTTCAGCGTTAGAGCAGAGCACAGGACACCAGTGACTTCACTCAGGCGCTGCTGGTCGGACGATCAGCTCCAGTGATTCGAGAGGAGGTAGAGTGTAGGGGAGGGGGAAAGGTCTGAAAACTTATTCTAGAGCGTATTGGCAATCCATAGTATTTCAAAATTTTAAGTTCTAGTAAAATCGTGTCTTTTCCACTTGTGAGCAGTTAGGTCACCTTATTTATTTATTTATTTTCCAAACAAGAAAACCAAACCTACAGTGCGTCTGGCCAGGATCACGTTAAGCAAGCAACCTCAGGGCTGGTCCCTGGTACATTTTTGGACTGCACAATCTCTTTGCCTCCCTGCTGAGTTGGTTATTTTTAAATGCTTCATAGAGATCATCATTTTAAAATTGTCCTGTGTCCTTCTAAAACTGCCCCATCCTTGGTCATGTGCTTGTATTTAATGTACTTGTGCCCTAAACTATTTTGATTTATGCCCTAAGTGTGGTGAGCTGGTTTAAAAAAAAAAAAAAAAAAGTTAAAATAGGAGCTGAACTAGTTTTCCTTGAAACTGGTTGAATGTGCCACCTGCTGTCCAAACTGTGAAATTTCAGTGGACATACCAAGTGACCTTAATGCTATCTATTAAGAAATTCTAAAAACGATTGAATATTAAAGTAACTTAGACTCATATGTCTTTCAAATTAGACTCTATTAATAACAAGTTATATAATTATACTTTGCCCTTCGTGTTCCCAACCTCTGACTACCCAAAGAGAAAAAGGAAGAAGTTGGCTAATGATGTTAAAGGGAGAGGACAATATCACTCCACAAATGTATTCTCATGGATCCCGATTATCCAATATGAAAATACTTAGAGGTCCTCAATAAAAAGTATTCTTTACCACTTTAACTTCTGGTGGCTTTCAGGTGATGAAGGAGGTCCAGAGTGCGCTGAACACAGCTGCTGCTGACGACAGCAAGCTGGTCCTGCTCAGTGCTGTGGGCAGTGTCTTCTGTTGCGGTCTGGACTTTATTTATTTTATACGGCGCTTAACAGACGATAGGAAAAGAGAAAGCACTAAGATGGCAGAAGCTATCAGGTATGTAAAATCAGTGTTGATGTGGGGTATGGGAGGTTTCACGTTGCCCCAAGTAGGGCAGGCATAATAGGCTTAGCAAGCCTGGGGGTAGGGGTTGAGGGGGGGGTCCATCTTCCACTGAGAGACCTAGTAGCAAGATTAATAAGATCATCTGTCTTTCCCACGGTCATGGCATAAAATGCTATTTGCCTTAAGCTAATAACTGTCTACACAAATATACAGATTTATTGTGAGGATTGCTCAGTGAATGTTCCATTGATTATAATACACAACATTGTATAATGAGAGAGTCTGTTGTCTATGCTATCCATTTATTCTGGTTTCAGCCCTTAAATAAAGAATCCCCCCTCCAAGAAAATACAAGGAGCCTTCCAAAAGCTTATAGAAAAATTCCAGGATCCCATTTGTCAATGAATTATCGAAGCCCCCCCCCCTAATAAAATCTGCATAATTCAAGTTGGTTAGCTTTGATGACACGCTAGCTTTATAATAACATCACATGAAAAAGTATTTTTAATATAAGTAGTACATATTCTTGCCCAAGTTGCCTTAACTTTCAGCTACTCAGAAAGCTAGATAATAAAGATTATAAAAGGGAGCGCCCCATTGTCTTATAAAGGTATCTCAAAAGGTATCCAGTATTAACTTGTATGCCTTCCTCAGCCTTCTCAAATATTTTCATATGTGTATATATCGATAAATGTCTAATTGCTTAGTGTGTTAATAGATTCAATTACACAATATTATTTCACAATTTACATTTTTACTTAATAATAAGACTTTTGAGTCTTTTCCTATTAGATTCACCTTTTTTCTGTCATAACAGACCAAAAACTTGGGAAAAAAAAGAAAAGAAATCAATTTCTTGAGAACTGGTTAACTTCCTGTAAGCATACTGTGCTTAATTTCTGAGATGAGTATCATTTAGAGTGATTGAAGTCTAGTCACCAATCAAAAAGGTCATTTCATTCTCTGCTCCCCTTCCTAAACCTTCCTAATTTGACCCCTAATAATGCTTTGTTTCCGTAACTTGAAAGATAGACTTGCAAAATGGCGATAATGTTGGTTGAATCTTTGACAGCATCTCCAGGTTCTTGGAGAATTGAAATTCCGCTTCTTTGGTAGTCAAGGGTGAGAGCGGGAGAGGTTCTGTGTGTTTTGATGGGTCTGGGTGAGGTAGGATTAGCTATTGGGACAGATCTCCGAAGGTGGTCCTGATGGCAACGACCCAGACAACGTATGTGGTGTGGTGACCGAAGACCTCACCCCTTGGGTTATAAGCCTTGAACCTGTTACGAAGTTTCCCAATATTTGCAAAATCAATGTTTTCTCATAGCATATACACAAGCATTATTAAGGGGTTCTTTTGTTTGTTTAACAATGATTCTTTCTGGTTTTGTAAGTAATTTCCCCAACACTTGCCTGTCAGTTGATTGATTGAACTGCTGTGTCGAATGTTGCAATCACATACTGCAAGCTGCATCACTGGTATTTTCAATATCAAGAGGTTCACCCAAAGTGAACAGGTTTCAATGGAACTTCTAGGATAAGACGTACAAGGAAGAAGGAAGAAGCTGTCCATTTATGAGGAGATAATCCACTAAAAACCTTATAGATAACAAAGAACCATTGTCAGATATAGTACCAGAAAAAAATGAGCGCCCTTGTTTGGAATGCCTTGAAAATAACAACTGGCAAGAAGCGCTTCCTCAAAGTAGAGTTGACCGTGATGACAAAAAGACCTTCTTTTGCTAATGGAGCATGACCCCAAATGAGAAGTAGCAGCTGAAAGCATCCATTGATGATCAGAACATGCATGTGTTAAGTAGGACAGGGAAATTTGATGGCTATCAGAAAAGAAATGGAATACATAAGCATAGCTATCCTAGGCATTCGTGAGCTGATACTGACATTGGCCATTCTAGATCAGAGATTACTATCGTATTGTATGCCACGAGTGGCGAATTCTACAGGAATGGTGTGGGACTCATCTTCAGAAAAGAACATTTCAAGATCTAGCTTGAAGTAAAATGTTGTCTGTGATAGGACTTCTATCTCTCTGCAAGGAAGTTCAGTTAGTACAACCAGTGTTCACATTGGCACACCAACCATTGAAGCTGGTGATTGATTAAACTTGCTGGCAGAGGATATTGAAAGTACCTTGGGAAGAAGTCCAGCTATTCTGAGACTTGGTCTCATGTACATTGGACATGTCCAGACCCTGGAAAAGGACATTATGCTTGGTGCCGAGTAACGGAGCCTCAAAGCAAAGGCAGACCACAACAAGACGGATTGCCACTGTGGCTGCATCAGTGGACTCGAACATAAGAATTGTGAGGAGGGGCTGAACCCCGGTGGCGTAAGTGGTTGAGTGTGGGACTCTGGCCCGCGGGCTTGGCAGTTCAAATCCAGCAGTGGCTCTCAGGAGCCGCACTGGGGAGCGCCCTCGACCACCAGAGGCAGTGATGCCCCCCCAAAAGAAAACAAAACAAAAAAGAATGATTGTGAGGATGATGGCGAAGAATCTGGCAAGTGTGTCACTGTGTTGGTTGCAGGATCACTGTGAGGCCAGCTTACAGTCACCTAACCACCCACCAACAGCTGCTTCCATCTGAAATTGATCAAGCACGGTATCAAAATGCATTGATAATTACTGCCTACAAAAAAGCCAATGTTGGAAAATAGGGCATTGGTGATAAGAACAGAGCTGCAGAACCCCTGATGGAAGTTTTGCAAGGCCGACGGCTTCCCCTTGGCGAATGCTTTGTTCAGCAACATAAACAGACCTCACCAGACGGAATCAAATTGACTATATCTGCAGGAAGACAGAGAAGCTTCATATTAATCGCCAAAATAAGGCCATTGGAAAATATGGAATGATGCAAGAAGCATTAAAGGCAGTGCAAAGAATCCACAAAATCACTGTTTCAAAAAGAATTAGTTGATAGTCAGCAACGTCAAGGGGTAGGATATGATCAAGCACCAGCGATACCGAATGAAGACGGTCAAGCTACTCTTGGAAAGAAATTGCCAAAAAAAATAAGGCTCTAAAAATCAGAGCAGGTCCAACTATAAATCTCTTCCAGTCCATTGCCCAGATAGCTGCCGTCCCATTTTTTTTTACATCAATGAGTCAGTGCCTCCCTTGCTTCTTCAGCGTGTTGAAACTTCTCAGTGGATGTGTTTTCAAAGAAAAATTACCCAATAGAATGTAGAAATATTAAGATAATATTAAAAATAACGGTTGCATGTAAAATTTTGCTGGAAGCAATTCAACAGTTGCAGGAGCACATTAACAAGAAACTTCCAGACATTCACCCTGAAGTCAGAAGGTGACGTGACATGAGTGATATCATTCCAGGTGTCAAATAGACCTTGATTGAAAGCTGAGAATATGATTATTTGTGTTTTAATGACTATGAAAAGCCACTCAATTATATATAGATCATGACAAACTATGGATTATATTGAGAAGAATGTAAGTTCCAGAACACATAATTGTGCTCATACAGAACTTGTTTGGATTAAGAAGCAGTTATTTGAGCAGAAAAGTGGAATACTGCATGGTTTAAGAAAGGGATGCATCGGTATTGTATCCTTTCATGATGCTGCATCGGGATTGAAGAAAGGCTAATTAACCTGTAATGTGCAAGTGGCACTGCTTTGCTTGCTGAAAGAGGAGTCGAAGCACTTGCTGATGGAGATGAAGGACCGCAGCCTTCAATGTGGATTACAACTGGACCCATAGAAACCATCGTGATAGACGGAGAGAAAAAAAATTAAATTGTCAAAGATTTCATCTTGCTTGCATCTACAATCAGTGCTCATGGAAGTATCAGTCAGGAAATCAAAAAATATATATATTGAATAAGATTAATCTACACCAAGACCTCCTTAAAGTGTTTCAGGATGGGGTGTTACTTTGAAGACTAAGCTGCACTTTAATCACCTCATATGCATGTGAAAATTAGGAAGCGGATGAGGATGATTGCAAAAGCATCAATGCACTTGAGTTACAGTATGGGAGAATGACATTGAGAATACCATGGCATGACAGAGGAGCAAGCAAATCTATCCTGGAAGAAGAATAGCGAGAATGTTCCCTAGAGACAAAGATGGTAAGACTTTGCCTCGTGTCCTTGAGACATGTTGTCATCCACACCCTGGAAAAGAATTCCATATGCGTGGCTAAGCAGAAGGCCAGTGAAAAAGAGAAATACCCTTAAGGAGGCAGATTGGCATCGTGACTGCCCCGAACTAGATTTGAACATGACAGTGACTATTGGGATGGCGTGGGGCTGGGCAGTGCTATACAGGATTGTTGTCAGTTGAAACACTTTGACAGCTAACTACAGCAGCACAGTAATCTGAAGTCTCTGATAGACTCTCTAGATGGAACTTGTGAGGGGATTTGAAAATTTGATGAGTGCACTAATCCCATGAAAGATTAGCTGCACCTCTAAACAATTTCTATAACTTTCCTAATTCTTTTTTTTTAATTTGTAAATTGTTTCTACTCCTTAGCCTACGGTCATATTCCATAGTTCAAGGACATAGGCCAGGGACGTTCCTGGAATCATTCTGAAGAAATTCTTCCCATTCCACAATCACTTTGCACTTTGAAAGATACCAGCTTTCCTCATCAGCTCAAAATCCTTCATGGAATCATAATTTCTGTGGAAATCTGCAAATGCCTTCTCTCTCGGTTCAGCAACTGCAAACTTATAGAAAGCTCCAACCCCCAGAATTTCCTGATTCTTAACTCATCCTTTCAGAATGAATTACATACACTTAATTTTCATTTCTCAAACAAGCCACCTAACTTCATATCTCACTGGACTTACACATAAAGTTGTGCTTTAGGGTAAAGTTGCCATATTAAAAAAAATAGTTTATTAGCTACTACTTCCTAAGACTTAGCTCAGCTTCCCCTCGCTGATTTTCCCCAATTGGATGCCCCCCTTTTTTTGACATATAAATCACATATAATGCAATTCAATCAATTCAGTCACATCAAGAAAAGTTACAATCATTATCACCATCAGTTTTAGAACATTTTTTCCTTTAAAAAAATCATTTTATTAGGGACTCTTACAACTCTTATAATAATCCATACATCAGTTATACCAATTACATTTGTACACATGCTGCCATCATTTTCAAAGTATTTTCTTTCTACTTGAGCCCTTGGCATCAGTCCCTCTTTTTTCCCTCCCTCACTCACCCTCCTCCTCTCATGATCCCTTGCTATATTATACATTATTTTCCCTTTTTAATATATAAATCATTTTGGGGGTGGTTCATACAACGCCTATCACGATACATACGTCAATACATATCGATTGTATGCAGACACATTTGCACATTTGTTACCAGCATCCTTCTTGAAACTCCTCCCCCTATCTAGGCCCCCATACGTGCTCCCCGTATTTCCTCTCCTTCCCCTAGCCCCTCCCTCAGCCCCCTCCCCCATGAACCCGTAATAATATACAAACTGTCATTATTTTGTCATTGTCCACTGTCCCATGTGTCCCTCCACTCACTTCCCCATTGTCCACACCCCAGAGAGGAGGTTAAATGTAGATCCCTGCAATAGGTTCCCCCTTTCTACTCCATCTTCCCTCCACCCTCCTGGCATCACCACTCTCACCCCTGGTCCTAAAGGGACCAGTTATCTTTATTTTCATATCTTACACCGCCCATTGTCTCCTTTAACGTTTTTTTTGTTGTTTGTCCTCCCGAGGGGCTATCAATCTTTGCAATTGATAGGTTTCCCCTTTATTCCCAAACACTCCCTTCTACCCTATGGTATCACTGCTCCCTTTACTGTGCCTGAGAGGTTTATCTAGGATCTCACATCTGTTTCTCAACGTTGGTTCTGTCTGTTCCTGCATTGTTGACTTGCCTTGGGCGTTAGGTGATAGGACTTTATTTGGGGATTAGAAAAAGCCAAGAAAGGATAAAAGCCAGGGAGATTTACAGATACCATTTGTTGGATTCAAAAAAAAAATCCAAACTCATTGCCACCAAGTTGATTCTGACCCAGGAGACCTTATATTTACTTATAAGCCAGCATAGAATTGGCCCTGTGGGTTTCCAAGACAGTGACTCTTCACAGGAGTAGAATGGCTCATCTCTTTTCCTGTTCAAATTTTAAGTAACTTTAAATGATTATTTTTACCAGCTCTGCTTTCCCATCTCTCTCTCTAGGTCACATCTCAAAATGTTGAGTTGCTATTCGAAGGAAAAGAGAGGCCCTTCTGTAGGGACACCCACTTATTTCTTCTTTAAATGAGTATTTGTGTCAATCATGGTTCTTTTTTTAATTATGGCAGCATCAGAAATATAATTAATAATACAAAATTCACTTAGCCTTTGTGATTATTTGCATTTAATTTTATATGTTTAAGATTGGCTTATAGCATTAAATTAGATAACTGTATAAACAATGGGGCTTCATAAAGTTTGTGGGAAATGGAATTTTGACACTCCCTTGTCTATGCATATGTCTAATTTAATACATATACATATATATTTTCTGGATTACACTGACACTTTATTTTCATTTCAGTATTCTTAAAACATTGTTACAAGTAACTTTATTCCAGTAAATTTCCATAAGAGGAGCAGAAAATGGAGATTAAATTAACCATTAGATTGTCAAATAACTGGTCTGATGAATTTTTCTTGGAATTGGTACAGAATGATCAGTTTGCAGATCAACACAAAATGATTTCATTTCCGTTTTGAAGCGTGCTATTTCTGACATACGTAGGAGCCAGTAGCTGTTGCACTGTATCTGGAGGATGAGCATCTCCTCTCCTGAAGTAAGACATGTTCTACCCTGATGGAATGAGGCAGGACATTCCCTGGAGCAGGCTCGCAGGTTTAGAGAGAGAACAGAGGGTGCAGACAAAGCTCGAACTTGACCGTTGCTCTACTTGGTCGTACCCTGTACTTTCAGAAAGAGGGGAAGTGCAGCTGAGAAATGCCAGCTTTTAAAAATGGCGGTATTTGGATGAGCCCCGGTGGCGCCGTGGTTGAGTGCAGGATTGCGGCCCCCTGGCTTGGCGATTCAAATCCAGCAGCAGCTCTCCAGGAGCAAGGCTGGGCCTCCCACAAGAGGGCAGTGATGCCAAAAAAAAAAAAAAACCAAATAAAAATGTGGGTACTTGTTGGCTGCTTTTGCCCAAACAGTTCCTAAGTTGTTGCCGTTGAGTGATTTTTCGAATGTTTTGGGGATATTTGTGCATTTTAAAATATTCTTCAAAAGATGACTTAGAGATAAATTAGGAATATGATCACTAGATAACAAGCATGGGTAGCTCTACTCAGCAAACACTAGGGAAGCCCCAAAAGAAGGCTATCCCCAGCTCCTGGGAACATAGCAAAACCGAATAAAAGCTAAGTACGCTGCCTTCTTTTCTTTTCCCTTTCTTTTTCATGAGTGTTCAGCCCTGGTGGTTGAATGTTTCTGTTCCTGGCGCCCCTTCACCATTGCCTGATGGCCTGATCCACTTCAGAGCACTCCCCTGCCCTTGCATGAGCCAGATCCATCCCAGGTCCCTTTCAGTCCCCCTTAGCCAGATTGTCTCTGGGAGCCCTGCATGGAGAGCAAACCGTGTGGGCAGCTTGGCACAGACATCCTCACCAACCAAGCAACTCTTGAGGCCATTTAGAAAAGTTCTGACTTCACTCCCTTATTCCTCAGAGCCTCTCCCCCAAGGCAGTTCACCCTCCCCCATGCAGCTTGCGGCTTCATACAAACCCCAGCAAAGAAGCAGGAATCCACACTCAAACTGGGGTTGATTTATTTTTCTTCTGTGCCACATTATATCTCTTTATTTTATTTTAATCTATATTTCTGTCTGACTCATAGGTCTCCTTTTCTATGGGACCCCCACACCCCTGTTGATATGTGCACCTCTCACGCAGACACAGACAAACCATATGCACCCAAACCAGGTTTTGTAACCTACTCCAGGTGTCTCTCCCCTGGCCCCTGAGAGCACAGACCAGACTCACCTACGCTCACACTGCCATAGCAACAGAACTCCATATCCATACCCACACCTACTCACTGCCATCAAGTCATGCCGCCTCCTAAGTGTCCCAAGACTATAAATCTTTATTAGAGTAGAAAGCCCCATCTTTCTCAGTGGAGTAGCCGATGGTTTCGAACTACAGACCTCATAGTTAGCAGCCCAGCTCACAACCACCATGCCACCAGAGTTCCAGCCTAGCCAACCCTCTCCCTAATTTTTTTTTTTTACTCCTTAAATGAGGGGTCCTCAAACTATGGACATTTATCCAGCTGCTGGGTATGTTTGCCACCGCTGCCTGTCCTGCTTAGCAGCCGATTCATCCCGGGCCCACTGTGAATTCGTTCATTGTTTGTTTGTTTGTTTGTTTTAACTATAGTCCGGCACTGGAGGGCTGTCTCAGGGACAGTGAACTGGTCCCGTTTAAAAAGTTTGAGAACCCCTGCAATAGTCTGCACATGCAATTATCTCCTTCCTCTTCTTTCTCCTTCCTCCTCTTCTCACTTTTTCTGTCCCCTTCTCTTTTTCTTTGTCTTTCACTTTCCTGCGTGAACTCTGCTTCAAACACACATGTGTGCACCGGGTGGAGGGAGGTGGGGAGATACCAGAAAAACCAGAATACCTCACTCCCCTCCTGCCTCCCACAGCTAAATATTTAATTTAAAAAAAAAAACCCATATCACCATCAATGTACTCTCCATTACACTTAATAAATACATTTGTCAAATCTGTGATTCCATTCCTGGAAACATTTTTCAAACTCTTCTGTTTGAATAGCTGACAGCACTTTGCTCGTTTTTTTCTTCCCCTCTTCTACATCATCAAGTTGCCGGCCTTTCATGCCCCTCTTCATTTGCAGAAACAAAAAGAAGTCTCATGGAGCAAGGTCAGGTGAGTGAGTCATTGTGGGGGGCTGTTTTTGCCAAAAGCTGGCACACTGAGCTGGCTGCATGAACAGGTGGAGTGTTGTGACAAAACCAATACTGCATCTGCTACAGATCAAGCCTTTCTGTTCACACACAGACTTCTCAGAACTTCTAAACAGAAAGTTTGATGAGCAGCCTGACCTGGAAGAACAAACTCCACATGCACTATCCCCCCACATCAAAAAAACAAGCACGCATCATCCTGATCTTTGATTTCACTTCACAAGCTCTTTGGGGGCGAGGTGATGATTGCATCTTCCACTGGCTTGATTGATGTTTGCTTCCAGCGTCATAAAACACCACGTCTCATCACCAGTAATGACCTTGGAAAAAATTATGGATAGCTTTGTTGCTGTTCTTTCAACACAGCATGTTTCCACTTGAAGCTCTTTTTCCTGGTCATGCAGAACCTGAAACACAAATTTCACAGCAACCCTTCTCATTCCCAAGACATCCATTAAAATTCACTGAGCTTCAAGATAACCCAAATAGCTTCCCCTTCTCTTCAATGGTGTACCATCAGTCTTCAGTCTGAGCACAAGTGCTTCAATTTTTCCAAGTTGACTGACATCCAGAAGGAGGTTTGTCATCAATCAACATGTCACCATTTTTGAAACACAGTGTTTTCCCATAGCGCTGTCCTGGTAAGCTGTGTTTAACATCACAGTCGTTTCTGCAGCATTTTTCCTGAGAAGGAAACAAAATTTCACAGCTGCCCGCTATTCTCTTAAATTGGCCATCGCAAAAATGAGGTTCAAACAAAACTGCTTTTACGGAAAAAATGCACCGTGACCAGAGAGAACCTTCCCAGGAAATGCCACTTGGGTGCACTAACTCAGTGAGGTGCTTGATGCGCACCTCCTGGGGAAAATGCGTACTGTGAAAACTCCACTCAGCGGATCTTTTTTCCACTACGAGTTGCTTCATGATGCCACCAAAACAGCTGTATCCCCCATAACTCAAGAAAGCAAACTCAAACGAAAATCACCCAAACCCACTAGAGTACACTGAAAAAAGATGTGCAGCAGTGAACTAGCAGAAATAGAATTCAGAAGAATGGTTTTAAAGTTTTTTCAAGATACATGGGAAACAGAATGACTGAAGACATTGAAAAACTGCAAACCTCATACCAAAAAGAGCCCCAGAAAATAAACATTGAGATAACAGAATTAGCATGATTAAAGACCAGAAAAATAGGAGGGAAGAAAAGAAAGATCAATGATCTCAAAGATAGAAGATGGGATTTTTGTTTAAAAGAATTTATGTTTACCTAAACAGAGTACCAGTTCCACGAAGATAGTTGGTTGCCTTTGTTTTGAAAGATTAATTTCTTTGGGGAGCATGTGCAATGATGCCATCTGCCCACATATAAAAATAAGGCACTGACGGAAATACGGGGAGGTGGGACTGGAGGCCTAAGTGGAGGGAGGATGTTTTGAGAGTGATGATGGCAACAAGTATGCAAATGAGGTCTGCATACAGTTGATGTATGTTTGGATCATGAGGGGAGGTGTATGAGTACCCAATAAAATGATTCATTTAAAAAAGGCGGGAGGAGAAAGAGGAGCTTTTTTCTTCTTAAGAAGAGCTTATACTAAGGGCTCAAGTGGAAAACGTTTGGAAATGAATGTGGCAATGTGTGCAAATGTGCTTGATACAGATGATGTATTGAATGTTATAATAGCTGTAAGAGCCTCCAATAAAATTATTTAAATTAAAAAAAAATAAGGCACTGAAAAAGAAAGGACTTTGGTCCAAGTTGGTTAGTTTATACTCACTTAGCTGTAACCCCTGGGTTTAGATGGCATTTTCATTCACAATTAGTACATAGAAGTAAATATACAGTCTGTCTTTAAGTTCAGCAAAAAATAAAATTGACTTTTGGGGGAAACTTTCCGATTCCAAGATTTTTCTCTCGCATATTAAATTCCAAGCTCTGCTTTTACAATAACTGTTTTGAATCCCTGATAGCATACGACTATGTGTTGGGCTGCTTTACCAGTCACTCAAAGAGAGAAAGATAAGACTTTCTGCTTTTATAGAGAGTCATAGTCTCGGAAAGGAGTTGGAATCAACTTAATGCCAGGGTGTAGTTTTTTGAGATTGTAAGTGCAGTATTTGTTTTGGTTTGCATATATATATATATATATATACACACACACACACACACACACACACACACATATACCTAACATTGGAATAAAAAGCATATTACAAGAAGTAATTATTTTAATGTTTATCTATAGAATTAATTGCATTGTTATACTAAGTTGGATAATTTTACATTAACCATCCACCCCATCGGTGATATCCAGATGTTTCCAGCAATGAAACAGATTTTACTTTTTACCTTTGTTTCTATGAGGCAGATTAAAGTGGAGCTGCTCTGAGACCCTTGGGGGGGCACAGTTGGAAAACATCTGTTTTATGTCATGGAGATGACTTCGGCAGTTACCTTGTCATGAGTAGTCAGTAACTGAGGCAGGAAATGTTTTCTATCATGGGTCATTGACCCAGAATTCTCAAAAGGCAGCAGAACTGAAGTAGTGCAATGTAGACTGTCTGAACTTATTTCAAGAGTGTTTTTAAAAGGGCCCGCTTGGCTTTGGGTCATTAAAACCCAGTGGGATCTAACGATGTCTCAGGACTCTCTCGTGTAGAAAGGCTTTGTGGAACTCATTCATTTAAATGAGTTAATTCTCCTTCAGTGAAAAGACCTGAAGACGTCAGGGCAGCAGAATTAGGGAGCTAAGTCTTCGAGGGTCTGTAGGGAACCTTTGAGAATGTGGTTGGAGTTCAGCTTCCCACTCCCCTCTCTTCTGTCACCTCTCTGTTGAACACACACACACACACACACACACACACACACACACACACACCCTTCACCTCCACACCTAATATGCCCCCCTCCAGGAAAAAACATGAAGGCAAAATACCACTCTGTCATCATACAGTCCTGAGGACTTATCTGAGTTGTCAAATCATAACTTTAAGAGAATATCAAAGCAGACTACTGATACACTTTTAAACTACTTAGTAGAGAGCACATCTAGACTTAAGTTCAGTGTTAAAAGCAGGTTAAGTTCAGAATCCCAGACTATGTCATCGCTAATCTGGAGCTGTCTGTTTTGTCCGCCTATCCACTGTTTTAAAACATGACAAGAAATATCCTCTGTCATAAACTTCAATTGGGTAGTGAGAGAGACACATTCCCAATGTGACATGGCACCAACTTACCCCAAATCTGATCCTAAAACACATCCCTCGAGGGCATTGGCTCAGCGTGTGAAAGCAGCCCTCCCTCTCCTTGTCCTTTGTCCTTTGAGGTCCCGTGTCATACAAGGGAGCAGGAGGTCATGAGGATCCTGCTTGTCCATCTCAGGTCTGCACTCGCCTGGTGCGCCACTTGCCTCCCCATCCCTTATGTTAGTACTTTGGTTAACTAGGGAAGGGTCTCTGGTTTCAAAAAGATTAGTGAGATGTGTCCAACATCACATCACAAAGCCAGTCGGTGGTTTCGACCCTGATCTGTTCGCAGGATGCACTGTGCTACATTATCTCTGGGATAGCTTCTTGATTGTTCAGAGGAAACCCAGTATGTTCATTGGGGTTAGTGTTAAAGGCCCAAAACCAACATGCAAAGATGAAAGCCAACTTTGGCTAGAATTTAACCATAATGTTCACATTTCCCACATATAGTTGAGCCACAGCCTACATGGGATATGATGCCCAGGTGATCCTTAAGTCTTTATAACATGCAAAAATAAAAGTTTTTTTTTTCATGGTTTACAGTTTCTAGCAGATGATCTTAGGTGAATCCAACCCCTAATGGTTTCCAGAGTTTGCATCTTCCTAAATGAATTATAAGATGGGAGAGTTTTCTGCTACTCAGATATACAATGTTGTAATTCCTCATTTATGCTTTATTTTAGAAACTTCGTGAATACTTTTATTCAATTTAAGAAGCCTATTATTGTAGCAGTAAATGGCCCCGCTATTGGACTAGGAGCGTCTATATTGCCACTCTGTGACGTGGTCTGGGCTAATGAAAAAGCCTGGTTTCAGACACCCTATACCACCTTCGGACAGAGTCCAGATGGCTGTTCTACTGTTATGTTTCCCAAGATTATGGGAGGAGCATCTGTGAGTACCTTTTTAAAAAAAACCAAAAACCTCATTCTGGAAACCTTCCTGCAGAAATGCAGATATGTAGTATCATCCTGTGAGAGCTTCCCGTGCACTTGAAATTTGTCTTTGTTTATTTCCTTGTATTCCTGCTTAACTGTCGAGACATTTTGTATTTTGATACATAGGCTGTTTATTGACGTTCTGCATTTTATTTCCTGAAGGGGAACCTCATTCAGTGAGCCGTATATCCTTGTATAACTAGCAGTGATGTTTGATATTATTATATACACAGTTTAAAACTCAAAACAGTTGGCAATGGAGAGGTAACTAAAAGCTGCACTTTAAACTGTTGAATCTATCCATAATAATAGTTGTGTCTGTACTGGAGCTTGTGATTAATCAATCAATTAAGCATATTGCATTTCTGCCTCATTGAAATACAAGTGGAAGTGTCATGGGTCGGGAAGCAAACCCTATGATTTTTCTGTAAGTTTGGTATCTGGGAAACCTATTCAATAACTAGCACCTCCTGCAGGGAGATAAATAGATGTTGGTGTGGATGGAGGAGGAAATGCACCTGCTTCATGGGTCTGACAGCTCTCATAACCCTGAGGGGGACTCCGAAGGAGCCTTGCCCCACAGTTACGCCACAAAGTGATAAAATGGTTGGGTTCTTCTGCCCACCGGCCGTCGGCTATCACCTGCCCAGGAAGGACACATGCCCATGGATGAAGAGGCTTCGGGCAGCTGAGGTAAACCTCACAGAGACTGACCGCCGATGGCTGACGTACTCTCAGCAACCGGGAAGCCACGTCATCCGGGAAGGGGTCTGGGCAGGATGTCTCTGTGCCCCACACAATCTACCTCTTGTCCCAGGAGAACTGCCCCTTCACGGCTGTGATGGGAAGGAGCTCCTCAGAACTCTTGTTAGACAGCCTTTTCACCTCAGAGGAAAGCTAAAGGCGGATCAGCCAGTTAGTAGAGGCAAATAAATACCTTTGGTAACCAACATAAAGCGACCAGACGTCCCACTTTTTAACAATGTAACAATGTAACAATGTCCCACGGCGTTTTAAAATTAAAATAAATATATTACAATACTATTTTTGTGTTCTATGAAATTTTTTGTGGTTCCATATAGACCAAATTTTTAATCAAGAACCCCCACCCCACCACCACCCTCAGTCAATGGTGTCCCCCTTAAAATCTGGTCACTTTTAACTAAAATCATAGCTAGAAATATGATAAGAAAAGTAAAGTTTACATCCTCTCATTACTTAGTAGGAGAAATAGTAACTTAATGGAGAAACATGACACATTGCACCATACTGAGTGATGACAATTCATGGGGGAAGACTTAACTGGCCTCTGGTCTGCTTGAATCTGGTGCAGGGAGAAGAGCAGTGTCACTCCTGTGCTGTCCATGCAAAAAATTCATTGCCACCTTCAAGAGAGGAGAAAACAAAGCCAAACTGGAGAACATTCTACAAATGATTTATCAGTCAATTTCAAAAATATAAGGTCATAAAAGACTAAAGGAAAGCCTGAAAAACAGTCACATTGTTTAGGACTAAAGAGATAGGACAGCTGAATACAATGTAGGAACCTAATTCAGAAAAAAATTGTGAGCAAGGAAACTAGAAAACTTTAGGTAGGACCTGTAGTTTAGTGTATAATTTTCTGGTTTTGATTATTGTAAGATAATAACAGGGAGAGTTGATTGTGACGGGGTTATGGGGACACTGTACAGCTAGCTTGTATAGTTTTTCTGTAATTCTACACTAAATTTACCACCACTCCTGTGTGGTCTGCAATTAATCGATATACAGCGATTGTAAGGTGGAAATTGGAAGCAAAAGAAAAACATGGAGGTAGAAAGCATAGCCTTGATTGTTGAAATAACACCAGAGATAGCATAATGGAATTTTACAAGACTAACAGTGCAATCATTGCATATACCCTTGTCAACAACACAAATAGCAACTACAAGACGGCTTCAAAAAGTTTGTGGGAACATTCCATTATGTTTTATTTCTAATTTACATATGAACCTCACTGGTTGGAATACAGAAGAATCAAATAATAGAGGGAAAAACTCACTAGCATCAGAACAGCTCCAGGGGCTGACTATAGAACTGGTCATAATTTGTTCATTTGCAATTTCAAGTTGTTGCTGGGAAAAAATGTAAAATGTGATGTTGAATACATCCTACTTGAATAGAGAGATCATTTCAAGAATAAATTTAGCCAATGATCACTAAGACTGAAGACCAAAGGAGGTGTGAGATGGCAGACAGAGCACCATACGTGAAGATGGCCAGAAAAGACAGGAAAAAAAGAAAAGACCAAAATAGGTATCACAAGAGACTCTAAAGCCTGCTTTGAACAAAGAGAAATTAAAACATCCAGAAGAAGTGACCAATGACAAGAACTGAACGGGATATTTCAAAGAGCAACATGAGAAGGCATTGTAAAGTAATGCATTAACGTGAACAAAGACCTGGAATTAGAATGAACTTTTTTCAAGTTTAATAAACATGGAAGCCACAAGTTGAAATATTAAAGGGTTGTATGAGAACAATATTGAATATAATGCAGGAATTCTCTAAAGAAGATGTAAGAAGTACACAGTCACTGTATCAAAATAAAACCTTGCCAACATTCAGCCATTTCCAGAAGTAGCCTGTGATTAAGAAACAAAGACAATGACGAAAGAAATCCAAGCTGCACTGAAGGTGTTGATGAAAGACAAAACGCTCCAGGAATTGGAGGCAAATCATTTGAAATGTTTCAACTAACTATTGCAGCACTCGGGGTGGTCACTTCTCTATGCCAAAAAACATGGCCAACTCTTTGCCCTTGCCAAGGAAAAATGACCGAACAGAATTTGGAAACTATTGACTCCTACCACTAATATCATAGTGTTTGGTAAAACCTTGCCAACGAATTTTAAAATGGTTGCAGCAACTTTTCAATTGGGAGTTGCCAGAAATTCAAACCAGAGTCAAAAGAAAAGGAGCGAAGGTTATCATTGATAATGTCATTGTGGATCTCAGAGAATGCCAGAAAGACAATGTGTTTGACTGGGTTTTCGAGAAAAACAAAACTAGTAACATGTATAAGACAAAAAAATATGTCACAATAGACATCTGTACCAAGATAGTGGCCCATGCAGCCATAGAGCTGTAACTCCAGTCCCCTTCAAGTCCAACCAATTGCTAAAAGGCAAAGGTAAGCTATACCTCTTTCCTCCATCTTTATTGGAGTTCTTGTTTCTCTAGAACTCCACTCTCAGTATCAAATGTGTTAGAATATGAATACACAGACACACAAAAAGTGACATCTATAGATGCATAAGGATATTATTTCAAGAGAGTGGCCCACACAGGCCCAGCCTGGTTCACTTCTGTGGATCACATAACAAGCTGGCGGCCCTCCCCAATTCTCACTGCTGCCAGCATTGGGAGACCCTGAAGCCGGAAGATATCAGTGGAGGTGAATTTGAGTGAATTTAGTATTCAAAACTGAACTTATCACAACGTTTGCTTATGTTTTATGCAATTAATTATACAGGGACCATATTTGTTATATTAAACTCCGGATCTTAAGAAATTATGGATAATGTTAGGAAGAAGGAGATTTCCAGAAAAAGGAATTGTTCTCATGCTGAGCTTAGACATAGACCAGATGGCAGTTCTTCAGCGAGAATAAAGGGATACTGTGTGGTTTAAAGTTAGGAAAGCTGTGCATCAGAGTTTATGATTTAACCGTACTTACTCAATATGCATGTTGGCAAGTAATCCAAGAAGATGGACTGGATGAAGAAGGATACGGCATCAGGATTGGAGCAAGATTCATTGACAGCCTGCAGTGTACAGACATTCTTGGTGGGGAAAAGAGAGAGACTTGAAGCGTTTACCGATTCAAACTACAGCCTTTGGTTTAGATGAGATACACTTTGACATAAAGATAACAAAAATTCACACAAATGGACCAATAAGTAATATTATGATTAACAAAATATTGTGCATTGAGCACACATGTAAAGGACCTCCTTAAAGTGTTTAAGAAATCGAAGATGTCACTTTGAAGGCAGAAGTTTGCATGATCCAAGCCATGGTATTTTCATTCATCTGAACAATGAATAAGGATGACAGAAGAACCAGTACCTTTGAATTTATATAAGTGAAGCATATTCACTATCCCAAAAGATCAAACAAATATGGGGGTAGTGGGTTGGGGGCGGGGCGGGGAACATGGCTGCATAGCAGGGGGTTCTGTAAAACCCTGTTCAAACGAAACTTTTTTGAAAAAGAAGACTCAAGAACCTGAGTTCTAAACTTCCCCGGAAGACTAGAAACCTACAGCAATTAGAGCTTGATATTTTGGAGGGAGAACACAGAGCACCCCCAAAGGCCAGTGTCCCAACAGGACCCTTGCAGACCTGTTGCTCTCCCTAACACTCTCAGCAGATGAGAGGAGGAAAGGCGTGCTGATGTGTAGCAGCCACACCTGTCCTGGCACTAACCCAAAAAAAGAAAGTCCTTCTCCCAGTAATACTTGTGGTGGGTGGCGGCTGAGTCCACATTGGGAAGCAATGAACTCAAGCAGGAAAATTCCCTACACTCAATAGCTGAAAGACTCATGAGCCACTCACTGCATTCCAAGTCGAGAGGAGAGATCCCCATCAGCTGAAGACTCCCATCTCGGTGAGGAGGTGGGACTCTCAGGACTGGACTCCGGCAATCCTTAGTGGGGTGCCAAGAGGACAGGCCAGCACCGGGCAAGCAAAGAGTAGATGAATCTGCAACTGAGGGAAATGAACATACGTCCTTCAGACTCAGGCTTCAAAAAGAGACAGCCTGCCTCTCAGATCACCGAGGGGCTATATTTGAAGACTCCCTGGGCCCTGCTCTGAGAGACCAGGTCCATGCAGACAGCTGGGACCAGTGAACAGGCAGCGTCTTGGAGATTGTTTTTTTTTTTTTCCCTCCAATTTAAATCAATTGTCTTGACCATTGGCTCATACTTCCTAAAAACTTAGAAACTGACTTCCAGACCAGGATCAGGACTGAGGCCGCATTAACCATTTCTAGCCCTCAACTCTTTTTCGGGATAGCGTAGTGTCAAACAATCTAGCCACTAGTGACTCTTCAAGTTCTGAAACAGGTGCTTTGGGGAATGTTTATTTCAGAGACAAATATACAAACACACTCATGTCTCAAAAGCAGCAGCCAATCACTGTGCACCTGTGGGGGAAAAAAAATAAGGAAGAACTGAGTGGAATACACACAGATGTTGTAAACACAGGAGATCTTGGAAGAGGATGAGTGAGTTTGGAGAATGATCTTCGGCTGCTTTAAATGAATGAAGGAAATTTTTGACAGGGAAAAAAAAAATTCAGGAAAGCACTGGAAGACCAATCTGATCACACAAATGAAAAAATCGAAATATGTCAAAACTCCCAACTAGAAACCCAAGAGGGTAAAGACTAATATATTAATACTTGATAATATTTTGAAAGAATGAAACAAGTTTTTGAAGAGTAGAAAAGTGATTCAGTGATCTGAAAGACAAATCTCAACAAAAATTCAAGAAAAGTAAACTATTGAATACAGTAAAACCGAAGGATTCTATAAGGTACTATAAAAGGATCAACTTAAGTTTTATATACATTCCTAAACAGAACAAAAATTAACCACAGAGATGTTAGTTGAGAACTTCCCTAACATTAAGACAGAGCAGAAAATAACTTACAAGGAGCCCAGAGAACCCCAAACAAAATTGAGCCCACAGTAAGATCATGGTAGAACTTAATAATGTCCAAGAAAACAAAATACTTCTAAGAGCAACATGGGAAAAAAGAATAATCACCTACAAAGGCAAACAAATATGAATATAAGCTCAAATTTCTCCAAGGAAACCCTAAAGACAATAGAAAAAATTAATCTAATCATTTGAAAACACCCAATATCAGAAATTCTACTGGTATGGCACCAATCCTACACAAAATATATCAAAATATAGAAAAGGATAATATATTACTCCACTCACTTTATAATAGCAAGTATAAGCCAGGCAGACATCATCAGAATTGAAAAGGATAGACCAATATTTCTTAAGAGCATTGACGTGAAAATCTAACATAATTCTAGACAACACTTCAACAAAACAATTTTTTAAAAAATAATACATCATGATCAAGTGGCATTTCTACCCGGTACGCAAGGATATTTCAATATTAGAAAAACAAGGTAATCAAACATATAACCCAAAGAACCATATGATTATATCAATAAATGTAGAATAGGAATTTAATAAAACTAAGTAGTCTTGATTAAAAACGTTTAATAAAACAGGAAGAGAAGAGGAATTCCTTAACATCATAAAGGCCATACATGCAAAACCTGTGGCTAGCATCTCAATCATTGGAGAGAAATTGGAGGCATTCCCCCTCCAAACAGTAACTAGACAGTTATATTTTATAGTCATCCTTATTTAACATAAAAAGTGATGAAAAACCACTTAATACTAACAATTTCAGTAAAAATTGTTAAAAAAAAAACATGCTGGAGAAGATGGGGTGGGAACACAGAATTGTGTGGCCACTGTGAAAAGCAGTGTGTCACTTCCTTAAACAAATGCAAATAGAAGTATGATAAGATCCTGCAGTCTCTCTACTCAGTATATGCCCCAAAGAAATAAATGAGAAAATATTCTCAAATATATGCACACCCATACTTATTGCAGTAATTTCTATAATAGAAAATAGATGGAAACAACCAAAAGCCTTGTCTATTGAGGTATGAATAATTAAACTGGAGCATAGGCAAAGCGGAATTTTATCTATCCCAGAAAAACAATGGTGAGATGGTCAAAACGCCTCATGACATGGAAAAAATCGGATGACATTATGCTCAGCAAAGTTAATCTCATAAAGATTTATGTCTCCAGTCATAGATTGACTAGAAGACAAAGCTCCATAATGTGCGTTCACTCTTGCATATTACTGGTGTGTGTTGATGATGCCGTCACTTCAGATATTTCGGAATCTGGGAGCCATAGCGCTAACAAGTTGGACTGCTGACAGCAAAGTCAGCCGTTAAAATCACCCGCCACTCTGCTGGACAATGAGACTTTCCACTCAAGTAAAAATTTTGTTTCAGAAACTCACAGAAACCGTTCCACCATGTCTCAGACAGTAGCTATGAGTCAGAACTCCACAGCAGTGAGAGAGGAGAGAAATAGTTGTAAAGGAGAAAAATAGATTTTTTTACACCAAAGAAGACTGGGAGGCTGAGGGAAGGGGAAGAAGAGAGGGTAGGTGGGAAAATAAAGTTCAGGGAGTAATGAGCGATTTACTGGGATCTGTCACTGTTCTGATCATCTAGGTCAGTAACCCCACCTAGCCCTAGACACAGGGAGAACGAAGGGTGTGCCGCTATGTGCAGTATGTTTCTATTTGTGTGCACTGCACTCCACGAATACAAGGGGAATGTAAATTTAATTTTATTCTTTAATTAAAAAAATTAAGAGAAGTGTCATAGCCTTAAAAACTCCCCAGTCTCCTTACTCAAGTCTAAACACTGGTCTGAGTTGTTACCAAAGCAGGAAAAGTAAAGTCAAACTGACTTCACTTCTCTTGTGACACACGAGTTAGGTTCAGATTCGCAAAAGGGAGCAAGTTGTACTACTGTCCTATATGGTAGTACAACTAAGATGTCCCTTAGAACGAGAATGGCAAGACTTTCCCTCACCTCGTGGACGTGTTGGAAGGAGGGACCCATCACAGGGGAAGGATAGCCTCCTTGGTAACGTCAAAGGTCACTGCAGAAAGAGGAATGAGATAGAAACAACCAGAAGCACAGGGACTACAATAGGCTCAACCATAGCAATGATTCGAAGACGGCTGGGGACCGGGCAGTATTTCATTCTGTCCGAAATGCAGTGGGTGTACATGGGAGCCAACCCAACAACACCGAACAACAATGTGCTCAGTCAACAAGCAAAGTTTACGACGTGTGAGGAGGAGGAAGGCAAAGTTCAATGACAAACTTTTACTGGTCTTCATCATTACCTGTCCTTGTTGTAAACACACACACACACACACACACCCCTGGACTAATGATGTGACCCTTGTCCCGAAGGGGTCTGAGTCCCTGACCACCATTTCCTTCTGAGGCCTAAGTTGCTTGCGTTTGTCTACTTAGCAAAGTAATACCAAGAGGTCCTAGGCGGACTGCTTGTTTTCTGCCTTGTTTTGCTTTGAACCAGCTGCCGCGCTGTGCTTGTCAGGGTCAGTAACCCCGTCTGGCCCAGGGAGAATGAAGGGCTGGCAACAAGCATAGCTATAACCACCGAGGACCTGTTGCTATGTCCGCTGGCAAACTCTCGCTCCTCGTGAGCCCAGCATCTCTCAGTAGATCACAGGCTCCCAAACTTATTTGATCTACTCCTTTTTCAGAAGGGAAAACAATTGCTCAGCGCCCCTAACATATCACCCACTTTGGGGGAACGCAGCCAGCAAGTCATCAGCGCCGATGTAAATTCATCTCCTGGAGGCTGCATCTCCCTTCTGGAGACTCGGAACCAAGCATAGGCTCCTCATTTAGTGTGTCCTGTACACTGGAAGCTGCCATCTCTTCCTGTAGACCCACCTCCAGGTCATGCTTGGCCTGCACCTCTGGTCACACCAACACTCCCACGTGACTGGCAGCTTTGGATGGCACCAGGTCTCTGCTCTGACAGGGTGCTGGAGGGTGCTCAGAGACTGAAGTTCACAGTAAGGCAGTCTGTGCCAGCATGGCTGTCCATGTCTGCACATCACCTTTCACAGACTGGTTGGTTGGGGACCCCAGAAATGATACCTTGAGGACTCAGCACTGGGGCTGACCAGGTAGATATTAGCAGCCATATTCACTAAGTCAATGGAGACCCTGCTGGCAGACTCACAAGGGCACAGCTTCATTGCTCACACTGAGACCACCCCACTCATGTCTGGATGTGGGCACTGTGGCTGACATTCTTCCTTAATTGTTTAGTGGCTCGTCGGTGATGAACGCTCCAGAGAGGGCTGTGAGCCGCCATAGTCTTTAAACTTCCCCGGAGAGCTAGGTGCTGCCCTAGTACTCCTGGACAAAGTTGGCTTTCTTAGGTCAATCATAGAAGTCTCTTGTGACCACAGGGGTGAACTGAGAGAGAGGCACCATGCCATTGTCATAGATAACTTGAGGGTCTGGGCCACCAGCTGGCACAGCTACATGTGCATTCTGGTAGCCCAGATGTACCACATTTGCCGCACAGTGGCCACTGCTTAGCCTGCGCAGCCTGGCAATTGGTGTGAGTACGATGAACATTTCTGCTTAGTGGCCACTTGAGTCCTACAGCCAGTCACTGTGTCTACAAGAGCCCGGCAACCGCTCCAGGAGTTATTTTTGAAAGACCCTTGGTTTTCTGCAGGCTGTACTTTGGGAGGTCTGGGGAAGCCAACTTCACTTCAAGAGGCCAGATGTGAGATGCTGTGCTGCGTGCCTCCCTTGGAACTGGCCATGAGATTCATACTTAAATCTTTCTCTCCCTGTCAGTGTCAGTGTCACTTGGCATGGCCACCACTTTTCATGCTCCAGGATTCACCTAGTAGTGGGGGTTACACTTGCCCGCCGGAGCCTTGCCAGGGTGCTGAATCTTGTCTTTCCAAATGCATTGGGTCAGTGAACTCTCTTCTCTGGCTTAATTTTGGCCCTATTGACCGTGCACCCTGGGGACTTTGCCCCAGTGTGTTCTCCCACCCACAGGTATATTCTGGGCGATGCCTTTCTGTCCTTTGGCATCAGGATGGGACAGCTGAAGAAACAGAGGGCACATGTGGGCTGTCTGTTTTATCCTGCATGCCTTGCTTCCCTTGTAGAGTCCACCTAAGAGGTCTGCTTGGGCCCTAGCCGGAGTCACTGCTTTCTCTATAATTGGGTACACTTAGTGGGAAATTATTTGGCCAAAGGAAGTAAAAGGGTGGGGATCCTGTCCTCACCCATCATATATATCGCCTAAGGAGATAGATGTTGATGCACGCTGGGGAAAAAATCAAACAGACTTGTTTTACTCAAGGGCACTTGGTGGAGGAGCGGTTAAGCCAAATGCTATGAAGTCATTTAAAAATCCCCGTGGGACTTGGCTTGAAAAGTTAGCACTTAGTTTTCCCCCGTGTTACCTGCTGGTACCCCAAGAACTGTGGTTCCTGTCAGAAGGTTTAGACTCCAGGAGACAGTTGGCAATGCCTGTAGACTTGGGTTGTCACAGCCAAAGGGATGCCAGTGACCAGAGGCCTGCGTGCTGCTCAGCATCTGACCCCTTCCAGGAGACCTCCCACAGCACGGGGCCAGTGCTCAGAGTGAGAGCCTGCCCGAGAGCTAGGGGCCTCGAGTCCACAGTGTGAGTCGCCTTCACAACAGACTCTTTGTATTTCTGTACAGAAAGTGAATACGTGTTGTGGGAGTGAGATGTATGGTGGACATTCTTGCCCACGCTAACTGCCATCGAGTCCTAGTGACCTCTTGTGGGTTTCCGAGACTGTAGCTGTTGTATGAGGACAGATGGCCAGTCTTGCTCCCTGAGAGTTGCTGGTGGTTCCAGACGGCTGACCTTGGGCTCGCAGCCCAACCAAGAGCCACTGCATCACCAGGGCTCCTGCTCTCTGGGTAACCTGACTGTGTACTGTGTAATTTAGCTTGCTCCGGGAACACTTAGTGAACGAGAACTGCCGATAGCCTGAGTCAGAGTGAGGCAAGTTTGTTTTCCCAGGTGACAGGTGACACCGAGTAAAGTTTACTGGGAAGAGATCCACAAGAGAGCCCTGGAGGTCCCATGGGGTAGACTCTGGACTGCCTAGCCCCTAGCCAGGTGGACAGTCCAAGCCCCTCAGCCATCCCACAGGACAACGAGGAGGCTGCCTGCTCCGTGAAGGTCGACAGTCTTAGGAACCCCGTGGGAGACAGCTCTGCTCTGAGTTGCCTTGATGGCAGCTGGGTTTTCTTATTTCTGTCATCAAGCTAAAAAACAACATGCAAACTCTAAAGGAAGCTGTGCCAACTGCCTCTCCCTTACCGTGTCTCGCAGTAGTAGGACGGGAGTGCTGTGCTCATCTGCAGCGACGTTAGGCCCGCATGCTTCCTGGCTTCCCCTGTAAACACTCATGAGGCGCCTGATGTGTACGCTCCGACAGTGCCCCGTGGAAGGTAGTCTGGTGCCGTGGTTGACACCCGAGCCAGCCATTGGAGGGGCACCAGATCACCCTGAGTCGCCCGAGAGCCCTGCCCCGGTGTAAGGCTCAAGGTGACTGTTAACTGGCTGGAGCCAGGACTGAGTTCACGGAGGGCCGGTGCCCTTCCCAGTGCTGGGGACACCCGGTCAAACGGCATGTGCTCCACTCCACAGCTGCACACTCCTGCTGGGAAAGCCCTCACCACCTTTCTTTGTGCTGTCTACGTGAACCCACAAAAAGAGGTCTCGATTTTCCATTACCCGTCACCATTTTACATTTATCTGGCTGGTTTGAAATAACTTTTTAAAAAATTAGTTGGGCATTTCTGACCAAATTAGGTATGACTAATACCAGTTTAGGGCCTGTGCTAAAATGAGATGGTGGTTCCATAAACACTGAGTCAGTCGCGTTGTACGCACTGTTTGAGTGGATTCAGAATTGGGCTTCAGTCGTCCTTTACCTCTTGACGTTTGAGACGGACGTCTCTAACGTCCCATGATTTCACCTCTAAATGGGGTAGGAGTGGCCACACTGAGAGGACCAAGAGAACTGACATTCCCATTGGCAATGACTTCCTCAGCCCCGGTCTAGCTCTTACTAAGCCTATACCCACTCTGGAGACTTAGGGGCAGTATATCACCAGTTCTTCTTTTGGAAGGAAATACCCATGTGCCACTAAATGGCATCAAGGCTTAAGGTTAGTAGTGAGTACAATTTATCCCACTCAGGATCTAAGTTTACCTCCACGTGGCAAAAAGACTGAGCATTCATAGGAGGGAATAGAAAAGAACCATCCGGGTGATGCCTTGGACCAGGCAGTCTTGTGCATCCAGCACACCACACAGGAGGGCTGTGGCTGGCTTCGTGGCAGAGTGGTCATCATCCACACTGAAGCCCTAGGTTCACTTCTAGACACAGCCACCCCACGTCAGGGGAGGTGTATGATGCCGAGCAGTTTCCGAGCTTCCAGAGTCTAAAATCTGAATCTAGAACCTAAACTAGGACAGGCTAGGAAGAAAAGCCTGGAGAGCCTCTGAAAAATCAACTAGTGAAAGTCTTAATGAGTCACAAGGGTGACCAGAAATCAATTAGATAGCAGCTTGTATAACTGATGAAAAGTGTGGTTCACACCGGGCTTCGGAACATACATAATGCATGCGTTCATGTTATTCACATTGTCTTTATTGTATCTTGACACTGAAAGAAATAAAAGAGGCCGAATTTCTCTATTAGCACAAAGTACTTGCCACTAAATAATAACTCCTGTTGATGTTGCCCATTCTCATTGCATTTGAATCCACCTTCAGAAGAACTGGCTAGTCACAATAAAGTGAGGTCAAAGTTCTGAACGCAGGATTTTTAGACTTCCTCTTCTCTGAGGACCCTGGTGGCAGAGTGGGTTAGCCACAAGATCGGCAGTTCAAACCCTCCAGCTGCTCCCTTGGAGGAAGACGAGGCTATCTGTGCCTATGAAGAGCAATACTGCTCAGCCCGTGTCAGTTCCCGATGAGTCAGAATCAATTCTCTGGCAGTGGGTTTGTTTTTCTTTTAGGGGGGAAGGGTTGGGGGTGGGAGACGCAGGGTATGTTCTCTGAGAACAGGGCTTTCATTTCAGTTCAGGAATTTCACAGAATATCTCTAAATTCTTCACTCAGAAGGTTGCCTAAGACTTAGCTAAGTAAAGCCTCCACTCTCAGTGGATAATTACTCACCTTACAAAACTTCCACGGGGGCCTGTTGCCCTGCCCTGTTCCAAGGGAAGTCGGAGTGCCACGCAAGTGCCTGCTTTCCCACTTTGGCAAACATTTTACTGCCTCTCTATGTGGCTTTCTGAGCATGTATGTTTCACATGCATTTATACAATAAAGTAGATAGGGCTTCTCAACTGGGCACTTGTACAGCTCTTACAGAATCCATACATCCATCCATATGGCAAGCACATTTGTACATTTGTTGCCATCATCATTCTTAACACATTATCTTTCTACTTTGGCCCTTACTATCAGCTCCTCAATATTTTTATCCCTCCCTTGTGCTCCCTCCTTCCCTTGATAATTTATAAATTATTACTTTTTTTTCATGTTTCGCTCTGACCGATGTCTCCCTTCACCCACTTTTCTGTTCTCTGACCCCCAAGAAAGGGGTTATATGTACATCATTGTGATCAGCGTCCCCTTTCTTCTCTGACCTTTCCCTTAACCTCTTGGTATCATTACCCTCATGATTGGTCCTGAGGGGGTTATCTGTTCTGGATTCCATCTGTTGCAAGCTCTTACGAGTACATGCTCTGGTCTAGCCAGATTTGGAAAGTAGAATTGGGGTCATGATAGTGGGGGCGGGGGGGAGAAAAAAGCATTAAGAAACTAGAGGAAAGTTGTATATTTCATCAATGCTATACTGCACCCAGACTGACTCATTTCTTCCTTGTGACCCCTCTGTACGGGATGTCTGATTGCCTACAGATGGACTTTGGGTCTGCACTACACACTCCTCCTGATTCACATGGATGTGTTTTCTTGTTCTGAGTCTTTGATGCTTGATAACTGATCCCATTGACACCTCGTGATGTCACAGGCTGGTGTGTTTTGTCGTCAGTAATAGTGTCGGGAACCTGAGCATCGTGGAATGCCAGGTTATGGGAGCAAAATATTCTTAAGTTGAGGGAGTACTTGAGTATAGGCCCAGTGTCTGTCTGCTACCTTAATACTTGACACAAATATATGTACATGGATCTATTCTCTGATCGTTGTATGTAAACATATTTACATGTGTACATGTCTGTATTTAGACACCTATAAGTGCCTTTTGCCTCCTAATTCTTTCCTCTCTTTCCTTTCCTCTCATCCCACTATCATGTTTGCCCATCATTCAGGTTTCAGTGGTTCCTCTCAGTTGCATTGCTTTTGAGCAAGCCCTCCCAGGCATCCTACACCCTTCTCGCCATCGATTTTTTTCTTAATCATTTGATTGGGGACTCATACAACTCCTATCACAGTCCATACGTAGATCCATTGTATGCAAAGCACACTTGTACATTTGTTGCCATCATCATTCGCAAAACATTTTCTTTCTACCTGAGCCCTTGGCATCAGCTCCTCATTTTTCCCCTTCCTCCCCTCTTCCTCCTGCCTCATGAACCCTTGATAATTTATAAATTATTATTATTTTGTTATGGTACACTGTCCAATATTTCCCTTCACCCACTTCTCTGCTGTCCATATCCCAGGGAGGAAGTTATATGTATGTCCTTATAATCGATTCTCCCTTTCTACTTTACCTTCCCGGAATTGGCACTCTCATCATTCGTTCTAAAGGGACCATGTGTCCCGGATTCCCCACATTGCCGGTTCCTATCTGCACCAGTGTACATCCTGTGGTCTACCCGGATTTATAAAGTAGAAGTTGTATCAGGATAGTGGGAGGAGGAAGCATTTAAGAACTACAGGAAAGTTGCATGTTTCATCGTTGCTACACTGTACCATGACTGACTCGTCACCTCCCCGCAACCCTTCTGTAAGGGGATGTTGCTTCACCTGTAGATGCACTTTGGGTCCCCAATCTGTACTCTCCTGCATTTATAATGATGTAAAATTTAGGTCTTTGATGCCTGATTCCTGATCCCTTCGACACCTCGTGGTCACACAGGCTGGTGTGCTTCTTCCATGTGGGCTTTGTTGCTTCTGAGCTAGATGGCAGCTTGTTTGCCTTCATGCCTTTAAGACCCCAGATGCTACATCTTTTGATAGCCAAGCACCATCAGCTTTCTTCACCACTTTTGTTCATGCACTCATTTGTCGTCAGCAATCATGTTGGGAAGGTGAGCATCATGGAATGCCAATTTACTAGAACAAAGTGTTCTTGCATTAAGGAAGTACTTGGGTGGGGAGGTCCAATGCCCATCTGCTTCCTTAATACTAACTCTACAAGTGTATGCATGTATATCTACTTCCATCTTCATATCAAGAATGTGTTTACCTTTGTTCATGCCAATATTTAGACCTCCGTAAATGCCCTTAGGCTCCTATTTCTTTCTTCTATTTCCTTTTACATTCCTCTTGTCCCACTATCATGCTGAGCTTTGTGTTTCAGTCATTTCTCTTGATTACATTACTTTTGATCAATCTCTATCAGGCCTCTCACTCCTACCATGCCACTGATTTGGGATCACTACTTCTTCCTTTGGCCCTGGGTTGGTCAACACCACCTCTTTCCCCCTCTCTCCTATCCCCCTGAAATCATCAGTCCCATTGTTTTCTCCTCCAGACTGTTCATCCAGCCTATTTTATCTGGACAAACTTGCAGAGATAAGTAATATGTATAAAAGAACAAGACCCCGCAAGATGAAGCAACAAAAGAAAACAAAACTATGACCACAACAAAAGCGCCAATGTCCAGAAAAATATTTAAAAAATTAAAAATAATAATAACCAAAGGAAAATGTGTAAATAGTTCAGGGTCTATTGTAAGTAGTTGGCCTCCAGGTGAGTCCGATGAGGTGCCACACCCTGGCCCCAAAGCCTGTCCTTACCACTCCCTCAGGTACTCCATGCTCTGCTGCACACCCTTAGTGTTTTGCCTTGGTGTGGTGGGATCAGACTGGGTGCAATCTGTTCACTGCATCTCCAGTGTTGCCCCTGTAGGACCTTGGCTCAGTGAGGAACATCGTTTTTCACAGTGGGGCCAGCCATATCGTAATCTCTGCTTGGCTGTTCTGAGTGGGGATCCCTCAAGGCTCGGAAGCTAGCATGCGCTTCTCTCTCTCTGCCTTCCCCTTCATTTGCTCTTCTGTGCTCTGGTCAGACATGCCCCTCTCCTCCAGCTACAGCCTCAGTGCTGTCCTCCAAAGCAAGCTCCCCTGGGGGGAGGGCAGGCTGTCCACACAGTTGGAATTGGGGCTGGGCTGTCAGACCCCTCCACTGGCTTCCCACTCCATGCCATCATGCTGCATTGGCATCCTGGAACACCGAGTTTAAGTTTAGTCTCTCTTTGCTTATGGAGATATAAAAATATGCTCGCCTTGGGTGGATTAGTGCCCCTTTCCTCCACTACACAGCACCATACCCACCCCTCCCCGCCGCCAAGGTGGATTTGGTCTGGCCTGCCATACTACCTGGGCTTCACCCCAGAAATTTCTGTATACAGTAGCTTTTCCCCTATGCCCCTTTTGCATTTTTTAAGCAGACTCGTGTCGTACATGTCCTTTTGCACTTATCCCACTTAGCAAAATTTCCTCCAGTTCTTCCCATGCAGTGATATGCTTCATCATCACTGCTTTTCAGCAACGCATAGTACTCCATTGTATGTGTATGTACCACAGCTTTTTTAATCCATTTTCTATTGATGGAAATTTGGACTGCTTCCAACATCTTGCAATTGTAAACTGTGCCACGATGAACATTGGAGCACAGGTGTCTGGTCGTGGTCTGTTTCTTGCCTCTTCTGTGTATATGCCGAGTAGGGGAATTACTGGGTCATGTGGTAGCTCAATTTCCATCTGTTTTAGGTATCGCCAAATCTATTTCCATAGTTGCTGTACATACCTGCAGGTCCAGCAGTGGATGAGAGCTCCTCTCTCCAACACTTGATGCTTTCTGATTTTTTGGATTGGGCTATCTTTGAAGCTGCTGGGTGGTATCTCATTGTTGTTTTATGTTTTGTTTTGTTTTAGGCATCACTGCCCTGGTGGTGGGAGTAGGAGACCCAGCCTTTGCTCCTGTGAGCGGGAATTGAACCTCCATCCCAGTGGGCCGCAGTCCCGCGCACAACCACTACGCCACCAGGGCTCAGCTCACTGTTGTTTCAATTTGCGTTTCTCTTATGACTAATGAACGGGAACACTTTCTCATGTTTATTGGCCATTCTGATTTCTGCCTCTGTGAAACTTCTGTTCAGGTCCTTTGTCTCAGGGACTGGTTAGTTTTTCTCTTATTGTAAGCTTGCAAAGTATTGTAGATTTTAGTAATAAGGCCTTTGTCTGATGTGTCATTACTAAAGATGTTTTCCCAGTCCATGGGCTCTCATTACTCTCTTGATTTATTTTTTTTCAATGTACACAGGTGTTTTATGTTAAGTGTATCCCATTTGTACCTCCTCTGTTTGTATCCCTCCCTGTATAATATGTGCTAAAGTCAGGTAAAGCAAGTCCTCTCTCAGTGTCCTTCTTCTTGAGGAGTTCTCTGCTAATTCTGGGCTTCTTCCCTCTCCATATGAAGTTGGTAATCATTGTTCCCATTTCTTTGAGGAAAGTTGAGGGTAATTGTATCGGAATTACATCAAATTTATATAGAGTACCTTTGGCAGAACTGACATCTTTACTATATTGAATCTTCCCTTCCATGAGCATGGGATATTCTTCCATTTGTTAAGATCACTCTTGGTTTCTTGTAATATCAAGAGTTTGGTATTACAAACTACAAAGTCTGTAGTTTTCCTCATATAGATCTTTTATCATTTTAGGCAGGTATATCCCTAGATACTTAAATTTGTACTTGGCTATTGCAAAAGGCACCACCTTTTTTTTTTTTAACCTCCTCTTCTGTGGTGTTTTCGATGTGTATAGCAGTTCAATAGACTTTTGTTTGTTGCTCTTGTATCCTGCCACTCTGCCATACTCCTGTATTGCTTCCAGTACTTCCCTTGTGTGGCTTTTGGGATTTTCCATATATAAAATCCTATCATCTTCAAATAGCAATAGTTTCACCTCTTCTTTCCCCAGATGAATACCTTTGATGTCTTTTCTTTGCCTTATGTTGTTAACTAAAACCTCCAGTACAATATTAAGTTAGAGTGGGGAGACAAGGGACATCCTTGTCTGGTCCCCTTTTTCAGTGGGATTGTGTTAGTTTTTCTCTATTAACTACCACATTGGCTGTTGGTTTTTCATATGTAGCTTGTATTTTCTTAAGGAATTTTCCTTCCAGTCCTATCTTCTCAAGTATCTTAAACATGAATTGGTGTTGGATGTCTTAGATGTTTTTTCTGCATTTTATCGATATTATCATTTATTTGGTTCTTATAGTTTTTCATGTCAATGTGCTTGCCATCAATTTTAGATTACTTGTTCCCTTGCCCCAGGGTTTGTTAACACCACTTTCTATCTCCCTGCCTTCCCCTCTCCTGTGTCCCTCCACAACCACCAATCCCATTATTTTCTCCTTTGGGTTGTTTATCCCACCTTTATTATCTAGATAGACATATAGAGACAACAGTAAGCACAAAGACAAGGAAGAGCAAAACAAAAGGAAGCAAGAGAAAAACGACACACAAAAAAGAAACGCCTATAAGTAGTTTCGGGTCTTTTTGTTGACCTTTAGGAGTACTTTCCAGTTGGGTCTGAAGAGGTGCCTGGCCCCAGAGTCTCCTTTTGGTATTATCTGGGGACCTCGTTGCTTTGCTGCCCTAGCGGCTCTGCTGCTCGCCCTTAACATGCCCCGACCCCGGGTGTCCATCCCCCTGGGAAGGGAGTTCTGCACCGTTCTTGCAGTGTGCCCGCAGTGACGTCCCTCATAGGACCATGGGTCCATCATGGACCTCATGTCTCGTGGGAGGCCGGTCCTATGCTCCTCCCTGGGCATTGGCCACTGTGAGCAGGAATAGCGTCCTCGGGGCTTGGTGGGCCAGGATGTGTCCCCCTCTCTCTCCCTCCCTCTGCATTTGCTCCTGTGTGTTCCAATCGGATGTGCCCCTCTCCCTGAGCTGTAGCTTCAGTGCTGCCCTTTGAAGTGAAATCTTTTTTGGGGAAAAAGGGGCTGTCCACCCAGTTGGGAATGGGGCTGCCCTCAAGACCTCTTTATTGGCTGCAGGAACATGTTTTGTTCTTTGTGCATATGAACTGGAACCGTAGTAGCAATACTTTTGGATGTATCCTCATGTGAACGCACATACAAACATGGGTATGCATGTTTACAAAAGTACATACACCCATGCTTTCCTATGTACATATCTAGCCGTGTAACTACTCACAGGGGTTGGGGCTTTTTGTTTGTTTGTTATTACTGCTGCCAAATCTTGCGGATTGTGTATGTACATGCGGTGGCATGTACACATGACACCCTTTACTCATCTGTCCTTCTTAGTGTCGTCATGGAAGTGTCAGCCACGTTGCACACATCTGTTATGTTTTACATCATCGTAAATTTTCTCTTTCAGGCAAATGAAATGCTGCTCAGTGGGCGAAAGCTGACTGCACAGGAAGCATGTGGAAAAGGACTGGTCTCCCAGGTGTTTTGGCCAGGGACATTCACACAGGAAGTGATGGTTCGAATTAAGGAGCTTGCCTCGTGTAATCCGATTGTAAGTCTACTTTTTTCTTAGCATCTGGGGGGGGGGGGGGGGGGGGCTCCCACAAGCTTGTGAACGCATCCCTGAATGGTACTTTTAAAATACCTGTGCCTTCCAAGAATTCACACAAACACAGGCTCTCCTAGATATTCCAACAAGGATGCCTTTGCATGCATTCCTGATAAAAGTATCATCTCTAACAACAGCCTGAAAATATGCAAGAATGTAAAAAAAGGTACCAATCAGAAGTCATCTGAGTTTTCGTGTCGTAGCGTCTCCTGTCGCTGTCTGCAGGAGCTCTGCTGGCACGTTGGGGTGCATGGACTGCTTCCCCAGTCTCGGCACTTCGAATGCACCAGCTGTTTACCCTGAAGTCCTTCAGTATATGTATCGATGTTACAGAATCTAGCATTGATAAAGTTCTTTACTGTTAGTAGTGTAGTGTATACACACTGATTGGGCTGCTAACTGCAAGGTCAATAGTTGAAAACCACCGGCAGCTCTGCAGGCAAAAGATGAGGCTTCCGAATCCCCTAAAGAGTTAGTCTCAGACCCCCCCCTGGGGAGGTTTTACTCAGCTTTTAGAGTGTTGCTCTGTTGGCATCGTGGGAACTTGTTGGGCTGCTAACAGCAAGGCCAGCCGTTCAAGACCCCAGTGGCTCCGTGGGGGAAAGATGAGGCTTTCCAGTCCTCTGAAGAGTCTCAGAAATGCAGCAGGGGCAACGGTTTTACCCTGGCCCATGGAACCACTGCGAGGTGGCCTCCACTTGTGAACAGTGGATGTGGGTTTGGGTTTTTGCTATTCCCAAATGAGCCCTCGTGGCACCGTACGTTGTGCTTTGGATTGCTCGCCTCAAGGTCAGTAGTTCCAGCCCACCAGTGAGTCTGTGGGAGAATGATTACGGCATCGAGTGTCCTGGGAACATTTCATCTCCTCCCAACAAAAATTGCAGTGAGCACATGAAAAGGTGGAACGTTGCTTAATATTAACTGGCACGCTCCCATCAGACCTATTCCAGGTACACCTGTGTGAACAGTCATCCTCTTTGCATTTTGGTCCCTCGGCAGCCCTTAAACCCTTATTATTGGGCATCAAAACCTTCCATGTCCAGGGACCCTCCTTGGCCAGCAGCTGTTGCTAGGGGGACAAAGGACTGGCTCACTGCTGAGTAAGGGCCAGGGCAACACTTAGGCCCACTCTCAAAAACTGAATAGCCATTTTGAAACTGAGAGTATATCTGGTAACTGATTTGAAACATGATTTATTCAGATACTGTTAAGTCTGTTACTATGTATTGTGAAAGGGGACAGCCTCTTTAGGACACCCCACCTGGAAGACGGCATGAGTAATCGAGAGAGAGAGAGAGAGAGAGCACCAGCATGCCCGCACACACTGCCTCCCGTGCTCACTGCTTCTTGTTTGGCCCAGGTGCTGGAGGAGTCCAAAGCCCTTGTGCGCTGCAACATGAAGCTGGAGCTGGAACAGGCAAACGACAGGGAGTGTGAAGTACTGAAGAAAATCTGGGGTTCTGCCCAAGGGATGGACTCCATGCTGAAATATCTGCAGAGGAAAATCGATGAGTTCTAATTGTCAGCCTATCTACTGAAGGACACTGACCTGCTCCGTGGGGGACATCCATGGGCCCACGCCACCCTACTCTCCACCTCTCAGCCTGAAGTAAGTTTACCTGTACCTGATGCTTGGAGCCAGGACTGGAAACCACCAAGCTATTTATTATCAAGGAGTTTTTAAGTACTGTAACTTTCCAATAAATAACTACAAAGCTCCTTTGTCCAAATGTCATTATTTTACACTTACTGTGCGCACATGTATGAAAATGTAACCATGGGCACGACGCTGCTCTTTCAAAGCTCTCGTTTCTGTTCGTCAACTAGTACTGTATGACAAAGCAAAGAATGGCGTTCTGTTGTCTTTGGGTGGGAGCAGAGCCTAGAATAATGTCATTTTCTTCCATTTTTTTCCCTTCTAAAATACAAAATCTAAAATGTTGTTAGTCAGCCTTCTTTTCCCTGTCCCAAATAGCGATAAAGAGAGATGAGAGGCGTTGTCTTGGTCTCCCAAGAAGGTACGCATGCCTCAGAGATGGGAAATTCTAAATCAAATAGAAAACTTCCGCTTCAGGATGACTCCTTCCGATGAAAAGCCGCCCCCAGACAAAACGCCCACGTAGGGTATGGACTGAGACAGCAACTGGTCCTCGTGCGTTCTTCATATGTCAGTTCTTACCAGTTAACATGAGGAAGAAACCACTCTTGTTCTAGAGGAAAGCTTGTTTTGCAGTATTAGTGAATCACTGAGTAGCGCATGAGTATCTAAATTACATGTTAGTTTGGGCAGGTTTAAAATCGTTTTTTGACCCTTCGGAGAAGTAACTTCTTAAGTGACTCGTGTTGCTTGGTGAGAAATACTACTTTACATACAGTTTTGGTTTTCTATATAATGGATGACATTACACCAAAAAGAAGTATTTTTATGTTTATAATAATGTATAATTTGTAGGTTCACTTAGAATGTCTTATTTAATAAGTTAAAGTTCTTTTGGCACACTATTACATGCAGATACTACCCCCCACCCCCCCAAAACCAACTACCTTATGTTAGACACTTACTGTTCTCTGTCTATACTTTTCTGCCTACACAATATCCTGACAACAGTACGGTGTCCAAGAGTGCCCTGTGTACACAGTCATCTTGCCTTCCTTCCGGGGGGTGCCGACGCCTGACTACAGATGCCTTCTACTACTTAGGCTTCTGAGCTGGAAATCATATTGAATGTATGAAGAGAGAAAGAAAACCAGACCTTATTTTTGTACAGTTTTGGAGTTTATACTCAGAGTGGACCCCTCCAGACCATGTGGAGAGCTATAGCGTATATAAACCTGCCTTTGCCCGGGATTGATTGGTACAGTATTTTTGCATCTGTGGGACCTACTTTTTTGTTCAGTAGTTTGAACTATATATAAACTGTACAATTTGTAAAGTTTTTATAGAATAAAATATTCAGCTGTGAAAACTGGTTAAATAAAACTAATATTTCTTAACACATTTGAACCGTCTGTGACAATTCTTTGCTTCTCTGGTCTCACTGGATGTTTTGTTTCTCTAAAGATTGTTTTTTTTTTTAATGGACTTGTGTGAATAAAACATTTGTACAGGGTTAAGAGGAATGAAACTTAACACCCGTGTTAACTCTTGGCCAAGAAAGAAATTGAACAAGGCTAAAGCCCTGCCAAGTTACCTCCTCTCTAGACCTTCTTGCCCAGGTTATCATTGCTTGAATTGTGTTAACCACCCCTTCTCTCTATTTGCTGCCACCTGTAAAGATACTTTACTTAAATATATTTTTTAGTTCTGCAAATTTCTGAGGTTTGCATCTTTAACTTGATAGTACGTTTAAGATATTTAGTCTCTGTTTTACACCTTATTTATTCATTATGCACACCTACTGTGTCATTATTTTTGTCCCTATTTCTTATGGCTAATTAATGTGAAGTCCAAGCTCGCACTTGTTCAAGGTAGAACCAGACTTTTGACACCCAGGTCTTTGAGTCAAAGTCCATATTCCATCGCCTATGTCCATATTAATCACTAAGTCTGATATGTGGAATTTGCAACTGAGGAATTAATTCAATAGATTCACCTCAAGTGAGACATCTGGGTCCATCATCCAAGACTCAGCCCTCGGGGTAACGTTGGCTGCATTGCGATGTCACTCCCTGGTATATGAAACCAATGTCCACCTTTCATCTGTTAGCTTGACTTCTAGGACAAGAGAACCAAGACGCTTAGGGAGAAGTCCAACCCACTTTAGATGCTCACATTCATGCCAGCTTTGGGAAGGTGCAAGAAAGTAAAACAGACTCCACCCTAGAGGCTCATTTGACAATGCCTGTCAAAAAAATATTTACAAACCCGGACAATAGCATTTATTATAAGAACACTTACAAAGAGTGACTTCTTTTGTGACCTAAGAGTAATGGTACCAAAGAATAAAGGCATATATGCCGTTAAATTCATTGCGGGTTTCTTAATGGTGAAAAATTAGGAATGACATCAAAGGTTTAGCTAAGTAACTAGGCAACAGCCGCACAGCTCTTGAAAAAAAGGAATTTTTCTAAAAGGTGGGGAAAAGAAAAGGGGATTATATGGCAAATGTTCCTATTATACACAGTCAATATGATTAGATCTCAGGCTGAGCCCTGGTGGTGTAGCGGTTGTGTGCAGGACAGCGGCCCACTGGCTTGGCAGTTCAAATCTAGCAGCAGCTCTCCAAGAGCAAGGCTGGGCCTCTTCCCACCAGAGGGCAATGATGCCACCCCCCCAAAAAAGATTAGATCCTCTTCCCTGCTTATAGTGACCCCACATATTTCAAAGCAGATCTGTTTTATAGAGTTTTCAGTTGCGTTGGTCATTCGGAAGTGAATCACCAGACCTTCTAATACGCTGTTGAACTTCGTTAGATGAATGTTTGACCAGTGAAACCACACAGCATCAGTAGGAGTCAGAATCGAATTGATGGCAGCTGGTGTGTGGGCTGCTTTTCCTTGAATGTACCCTAGCTTCCGGATTTCAGTACTACTCAGCCCCTTGAAAGAATTAGGTAGCCTGTGAATGACGGAGCCCTGTAAAGGCTACCCTATTACCAGGAATATCCTCAAGCGTTAGACCAGGAATATCATCCCTTTGGTTTCTTCCATCGTGATGCTAATAATAATTGTCACCACTTGTTTGTATGTCCATTATTGTTATAATAACTTGACATGTTCTGAGTATTCATTTTTAAGACTTAGGAATATCATCATCATAAAATGGGAGTTCCCAAATTTTGATAGGCAAGAACTCTTCCAGGAGCGCTGGTGCCATCGTGATTCACTAAGAGTTGGGCTGCTGAGTGCAAGGTCAGCAGTTCGAACCCACCAGCCACCCTGAGAGAGACAGGACTATACTGCCATCTAGAGTCACAGTCACAGAAACCCCCAGAAACTGTTTGGCCCTATCCTAGAGGGCTGCTTTGGCATTGACTTGATGACTGTCAGCAAGTGAGTGATACTCTCTTCTTCCTAGTTAAGATCAGAATCAGAAGAACCTAGAACTTTTAAAAAACCTTAAAGGAAAATAGCCCCAAGAACCTGAAAGAAGTGTGTGGAGGGGGCCGACAGGTTGTGCGGTCGCTCCTCAATTCTTCCTCAGACATCAGAGTACAAGACCAGGAGCAAAAAGTCCAGGCACAACTTCTCTGGACAAATAGAGCCTCTACCCTCAAAATAACTTCTCAAAAGAAAGGGGGCTGTGTATGTGGCAGTGACACATCTTACAGCCATACCCTCAGAAACAAGGGGACTTCAAAAGGTTCGTGGGAAAGGGTACCTTTTTTTAAGGTAGAAAGTCAAGGGTCTTCTAGTACAGAAACCATCTAAGAAATAAGCAAGTGGTTTTTGTTTTTTTGTTTGGTTGGTTTTGGGGGTCATCACTGCCCTCTGGTGGTGGGAGTAGAAGGCCCAGCCTTTGCTCCTGTGGAGCGGCTGCTGGAATTGAACCTCCATCCCAGTGGGCCACAGTCCCACGCACAACCACTACGCCACGGGGGCTCAGCCCAAAAAAAAGCACGTGTGATGAACATACAAATTATAACAGCAATAGTTAAGGGCATAAAGAAGGCAAAGTGGTCATTAACCATTAAAGCGGAATAGGATTGAAATAATGAGACACGGCATTTAATATTTTACCCACTTTCCTCATTCATCTCAAAAACATAACTGCTTTGAAGTAGCGCTTACTTAAGGCGTATCCATTTTCCACGATGTTAAAGCCTGCGAGCGCACGTGCAGCGCGTGCATGACCTCCTCCCCGTCCTGTGTTCACTCCGGGGCCCCCCCAAACCTCTGCCTTCAGAAGGTCGGGCTTCCCCCAGCACACTGTGGGCGTCATTTGAAAAGGCCTAAAGGTCAGACTGCCTTCCCACAACTCTTCCAGGACTAAAGTCTGGGGGTGGTTGCTGGGTCAGAAGAGTCTCAACACACCTTCGCTTAAGACAGACGTGAGCCGGGGGAAGTCGATTTTATAGGAGGAGAATGGCCACCGGACGAGCCAGGTGAGTAAGATTAGGGTGAGCTATGGGACTGAGGCAGCTCCCTCAGGGCGGCGAGGAGCCGAGCCGTCTGCAAGGTGCCTCGCCTGCTCATCTTGCAACCATTACTCATAAATATAGCTTGTTGCTAAACCTTGTGCCCTAACAATATTGCCACGTTCCTTAACTTGATTCTTTAAGTCTCCCCGCTTTTTGGTATATGAAACCCAGGATTGAACCTATAGGCACAGCAAGTCGAAGAAGGGGTTTGTGGGGAGGAAGGTATTGTGCTAGGGGGGTGGGGGCCGGGACGGGGTAAAAGGGAGACAGTGTCAAAGAGGCCATAGAAGAAAGGCTGGAAACTGGTAGCAATTGTAGAAGTCTGCTTGACAAGATTGAAATAGAGAATGATAGATGTATTCAATCCCAACTAATAAAATACAAAAGTAAAAAAAAAGACCATTTCCTCCCCAAATTTAGTATAGTAAAGTGTGCAGTATGTATTGAACAAAACAAAATAATATCTACCTATAGTGTTTATTTTAAACGTATATTTTAAAAATGGAAAAGGTTAGGTCAAAAATAAATGCTGTGCAAATAGTGACCAAACTAAACAAGTGTGGCCATATTAATATAACATTTAAGTTATATTGAGTCATACCTCAGTTCTACAGAAAGATAACAACTCCAGAATTGAGTGTACATAACAACTTACCCACAAATAAGGCCAAAATTTGCATCTACATGCAAAACAGATGTTCTGACACAGCTCAGTAACTCATAGACGACGACCCTTCTATAACCTAAATGTAACTGAGAGATTTAAAAGTCATGAAACTGGTTTTGAGTTATTTTTTTTCTCAAGTCCCCCTATTCAGGAGTCGGCAACTAATGTGTCTGGCTTTCTTTTGCCATTCAGATCCTTCAGTGCAGGCTGGAAGTACTTGACTTGTTTCTCACAATAGATTGTCAACGTTAAGATTCTGTATCAATTGGCTCGGCCATGATGCTCAGTGGTTTGACAGATACGATGTGGTCTCCTCACCACCATCACCACCAGTGATGAGGGGGATCCCTCTGTCCTTGAGGCTCTCCAAAGGGCTGGGTGAGCGGGTAGCAGAGCAGCATGGGTCATAGGGAGTGTAACAGGTGGAGTGGATAGGTTCACCTTCGAACTCAAAGCAACAACCCTGCTTTTCTCTTCTTTAACCATTTTATTGGGGGCTCAAACAACACAATCCATACGTCCATCCATTGTGTCAAGCATATTTGTGCTTTTCTTGTTATTATCATTCTCAAAAAATTTGCTTTCTACTTGAGCCTTTGGTATCAGCTCCTCATTTTCCCCCTCCCTTTCTGCTCCCTCATGAACCCTTGATCATTTATAAATTATTTTATTGTACCTTACACTATCCGAAGTCTCCCATCACCCACTTTACTGTTGTCTGTCCCCCAGGCAGAGGTTATATGGAGATCCTTGTGATCAATTCCCCTTTTCTACCCCACCTTCCCTCCACCCTCCTGGTATCACCACTCTCACCACTGGCCCAGAAGGGATCATCTGTTCTGGATTCCCTGTGTTTCCAATTCTTAGATGTACCCGTGTACATCCTCTGGTCTAGCCGGATTTGTAACGTAGATTTGGGATCATGATAGTTGGGGGGAAGAAGCATTTAAGAGCTAAAGGAAGGTTGTATGTTTCATCATTGCTATACTGTACCCTGAGTGGCTTGTCTACCCCCCGTGACCCTTCTGTAAGAGGGTGTCCAGTTGCCCACAGTTAGTTTTGGATCCCCAGTCTGCACTCTCCCTCCTTCACAATAATATGTTTTTGTTGTGTTGTTCTTTGATACCTGATTCCTGAACCCTTCAACACCTCATGATCACAAAGGCTAATATGCTTCTTCCATGTGGGCTTTGTTGCTTTTCAGCTAAATGGCTGCTTGGTTACCTTCAAGCCTTTAACAGCCCAGACACAATATCTTTTTTTGTTTATTTTGTTTTGTTTTGTTTTTTGGGGGGCATCATTGCCCTCAGGTGGTGGGAGTAGGAGGCCCAGCCTTTGCTCCTGTGGAGCTGGAATTGAACCTCCATCCCAGTGGGCCGCAGTTCCGTGCACAACCACTATGCTACCGGGGCTCAGCCCCCACAATATCTTTTTATAGCCAGGCACCATCAGCTTTCTTCATCACATTTGTTTATGCATCCATTTGTCTTCAGCCATCATCATGTCCCAAAGGTGAACATCATAGAATGCCAGTTTAATAGAACAAAGTGTTATTGCACTGATGGGGTACTTGAGTGGAGGCCCGATGTCCATCTGCTACCTAAGGATATGCACATATATTTATTTCCCTATCATCATATAAAAATACATTTACAAATGTGCATGCCTGTATTTAGACCTCTATAAATGCCCCTTACCTCCTAGTTCTTTCCTCTCTTTCCTTTTACTTTCCTCTTGTCTCACTATCAGGCACAGCCATCATTTGGATTTCAGTTCAGTATTTCCTCTCAGTTACATTACCCTTGTTCAAGTCCTACCAGGCCTCTTACACCCTCCTTGCCACCGATTTTGGATCACTTGTTCCCTTGTCACTGAGTTTGTTGACACCACTTCCTCTTCCCCATCTCCCCCTCTGCTATGTGCCCCCTCACCCCCCTCCCCCAACCGTTGGCCCTGTTGTTTTCTCCAGATTGTTTATCCAGGTATGCTCCCTTCTTGGTTCGCTCAGCTTTGGAGGGTTCAGACCACGCTTCCTCCCCCCCATGTGACCCCAGAAATGTCCTCTGTCACAGTCTGCTCCCGTAAGGGGACCGTGTGACACGTGCTGTTGTCATTTGCCCAGTTCCCTCTGTGTCCCATCAGCGCCCTGCAGGGAACGTCCTTGCTTTTCAACATTTTTTAAGAAGGGCTTGTGGAGCAGATGTACCAAGGCAGTGAGTCTTTCAATCTCGTGACTTCTGTGAACATTTGATGGTGGATCCAGGCAAAACGCAATCTCTGAAAAGGTCATTCTTTGTTCCATTTAGCTTGATGTTGCCTACTGGTCCAGTTGCGAGGATTTGGGTTTTCTTTACAGTGGATGGTAATCCACTGTAAAGGCCGAAAGTCTTGCTCTTCATCAGCACGCTTGTATTTTGCAAGTTAATAAGCCTTCCTCCGATCCTGATACCATTTTCTCCTGCATAGAACCCAGCGCCTCTGAGTGGAGTGAGAGACTACAAACCTGACACACACCTTTCTGTTTCCTTTCAATAAAATATAAGTACATATCTTTCTGGTATTCTCTTCTCCTAGCCAGCATCAGCTATGATATTCCTTGCAACGTCTCCTCTTTTGAATCCAACCCAAACCTCTGGCAACTCGCTGCCAAGGTACTGTTGCAATCATTACTGAATGATCTTCAGCAAAAATGTACTAGCGTGATATCCATGATGTTAGCCTATACTTTGAGGATTCTGTTTGGTCACCTTTCTTTGGGACAGGTACAAATATGGGTCTCTTCTGGTCAGTTGGTCAGGTAGTTGTCTTCCAAATTTCTTGGTATAATTGGTGCATGAGTGCTCCCAGCACTTTATCAGCTTGTTGAAACGTTTCCATTGATATCCTGTCAATTCCTGAAGCCTCGTTTTGAGCTAAGGGCTCCAGTGCAGTTTGGACTTCGTCCTTAAGCACCATTGTTCCTACCTTGGTAGATGGTTGACTGACAATTCATTTTGGGTACACTGACCCTCTGCATTTTCTCCTCCTTCTTTTGATGACTCCTGCATTGTTCACTATTTTCCATAGAATCTTTCACTACTGCATCTCAAGGCTTGAGTTTTTTCTTCATTTCATTAAGAATATACTGAATGTGTTTGGCTTTCTAACTTCAGGTCTCTGCACAAGTTATTATAATGCTTTGTCTTCTCAAGCTGCCTTTTGAAATTTTCTGTTGGATTTTTTTTTACCTCATCATGTCTTCCATTTGTCTTCGCTAGTCAATGACTAAAAGTCCATTTCAGTCTCTTGTGAAACCCACTTGGGTATTTTTCTCTCCTATGTAGTTAGTGATCTTTTGCTTACTTTCTATATGATGTGCTTTGATGTCATCCCACAGTTTATCAGATCTTCTGTCATTAGTATTCAATTTGTTCTTGAGATGTTCTCCATATTCTCCATATTCGGGTGGAATATACTCAACGTTGTATTTTGGCTCTCGTGGATTTGTTTTAATCTTCCGCTCCAACCTGAACTTACATATGAGCAATTGATGGTCTGTTCCACAGTCATCCCCTGGCCTCAAATTAGCTACTGATATTGACTTTCTCCATCATCTCTTCTCAGAGATGTAGTCCATTTGGTTTCTGTGTATCCTATGTGGAGAAGTGCATGTGGTTTGCTATTGTTGTTGTGTGTGTTATTTTTAAAAGGTAGTGAAACGGAGAAGTTGTTGGTCTTGCAAAATCCCATCATGTGCTCTCCAGTTTATCTTGTTACAGATAAATTTGTAGGTGCTTCCTTTGCTAGCTACGCTTGTGGCTGACTGTCTTTAACTCGGGGACCAAATTCATTGCATTAATGGGGTCTCTCTCCACATTTGATCTTGGCGTCTGTCCTTCACCCCCATCAGGAACCAAATAGATTTGAATGATGAAAACTAGTTACACTGACACCAAAAAGTAAACCAAGCTCTTTTCACACATTATCTCTGAGGGGGACATTATGAGAAATAGACTTTGGAGATTGTTGTAATGATGAATTTTTTAAAAGCGTGTCTGACATTTGTTGGTGGGATTCATCTTGTCCTCATCTTGAGAACCTTCATAATTTGAAAACAAAAAGCACCTCACTGCCATTGACTCAATTCCAACTCAAAGTGACTCTGTAGGACGGGGTAGAACTGCCCCTGTGGGTTTCCCAGCTGTAACCCTTTATGGAAATAGGAAGCCTCGTCTTTCTTCTGCAGAGCAGCTGGTGGTTTCAAACTGTTAACTTTGTGGTTATCCCCAGCACCCCAGGACTCCATTTAAGAACATTTGGGGACTGTAAAAAAGAAAATGATGGGACGACATCTGACCTCTAGCTATACAAGAGAGGAAGAAAATTGCCATTATCAGCATCAGCTACCTCAGGCCAATTCTATGAGTCTGAGGTAATCTATGCCTCATCCTCCAACCTTCCTACCAATTCTAACACCACATGTCCCTCCTTCCGCACTCTATTTTTCATCTGGGCTCACTAATTCATTGCCATGGCCACAAAGAACTCACAGATGCAACTCATTATTATGGAGCTTATGAGCGAAGTTAACAGGTTACAACTTAGGTGAGAAAGGCTGAGGCTACAGTTATTCAGTCAGGCCAGTCTCTGCTGTACCGCAGGCGGACCTATGTCTGGCCCACAGCATCTTGGCCTGACCTCTGCCCTGCAATGTGTATTGTTACAAACCATTTTTTAAGGCTGCCGATAAATACACAAAGGTCATGCCACCCCACTAAGCCTCAGCCTGAAGATGATCAGCTCATGATTCATGGTTCAGCAACCTAACTCCCTCAATTAAGTGCCTGGAGGCATCCCACTCAACAAGCCAACCTGCTGCTTGAAGGAACTCAACTTTTCTTGCTCCATGAACTTGGAAGTCCATCATTCTGACTCATGTCCTGGCTGCTGTGGCTGCTCTGTCACTCCTCTGATGTCAATGTTTCTTCTGGATTAAGGCGGTTCAAGGGGGAGGGACTTCAGACCCAAAAGATGGACTCCACTAGTCTTGACTCTTTTGCTGGGAGGGAGGTCCCCCTCCAGCATTGTATACCCAGCATTATGGCAATCACAGCTCCCCCTGTTTACAGCTACTCACAAATGAATCACACTTCAGTACTTCCTACCAACCCCTCTGCCACCACATTCTTTTACCAACACCCCCCAGGAAGAAGTCCGTTGAGGAGAGTTAAGAATACTAGAACTAGAACAGCCTTTATAAATAATTCAATGGGTTTCAGGGACCTGGCTCAAATATTTGGAAACGGATGCCCTGATAGATATATATGCATCAAGTTTGCTCCCTTGTTTCTGTTGAAAGTCTTTAGTTCCCTGAGCTCTGGTCTGTTGGGTAAGACGTTGCCGTGTTAAAGCAGCATGTATCATGTGACCTTTGAAGATTGTCTTTTTTCTAGTCTCCAAGTACTCAGTATACTTAAGTACACTCAGTGGCCATTGCTGTATTCTGCTTTGAGGGTTTTAATGGCTGTTTTTCAATATTTTGCTTTGAGGGTTGTAATTACTGTTTGTCTTTTAACACTGAAGTTAGGAGTTCAATTAGGTTAGGATGGTGTGGGTCCTGGCATAGGATTCCATCTGGCAGCTTCTGCTCCATTGCCAAGGATTATGACCAGCTACCTGACATGAACTGCTCATCACCAGAGGGCCTAGGAGAGGCATCTGAAGTTGAGACAGCCAATCAAGATTCCTAGCGAAGGGAGAGCACTCCTGGATAGGTGGTCATCTGCCTCAACTACCCTCAGAACTATCTTTTCCTCTGACAGTTTTGCATCTTATTGGATGAATGTTTTCAGTGTCTGTATTCATGTCCTGATTCATATACAACCTAAGAT
>PVJH01014244.1:0-57594 GCA_004026705.1 Nesogale talazaci
CTCCTCCCCTCTCCTGTCTTCTCCTCTTCTCTCTCCAGCCTCTCTCAAGCCCCCTGAGCACCAGACACACTCGGCTCCTCTCCCTCATGTAACCCCTTCCCCCACTAGCTGTCTCTCCATGGACGGCCCCATTGGCAGAGGTGAGCATGCTGCCATGTTGTGATATGTCCGACTCTTAGGATTTCTCTGTGTCACTCTCTCTATAACTTTACCATAATATGTAATAATTATCGCTGTGCAGCTGCACCCATCGGACCTGTGATGTATGTCTCGGAGGCTGGCCCTCCTCTGATACGGCCCTACAGGCTCGCGATGAGTCAGAATTGACTCGCTGGCAGTGAGTTATCCTTTGACAGGAGTAGAAAGCCTCATCTGTCTCCCCAGGAGCAGCTGGTAGTTTTGAACTTGCGATCAGCAGGGCTCCCTGGCTTTGATGGCTAGGTGCCATGGGGCCGGCTCTAGCCCATTGCCAGCTTCTGCACAACGGAAGGAAACCCTGCCCGGTCCTGCACTGGGGCATGAGGAATCTCATGGAATATTACTTAGCCATGAAAAAGTGGATGGTGATGCTTGATGCCACAGCACGGATGAACAGGGAGACTGGGGGAAGGTGCCAGATCCCAAAGACAGGCCCTCTCGGTGCTGCTTCCCCGGGCTCCCACCTGAGAGAAACCTGGCAAGACAAGGAGGAGTGGAGAGCTGGGTGGGGAGGCAATACTTAAGGGTACTGGCTTCCCTTTGGGGGTGATTAAAGAGTTACTGAGACGAACAGAGGTCCAGGTGAATGCTATCAACACGGGGGTGGGGGGGGGGCGCTGACTCTGCAGAGCAGAATGTAAGCGGGTGGCGAGGGGCGGCCCCCTCTCCTGCTGAGGTTCAGGGACCCCTGTGCCAGCAGAGTGTGACCTCTGGCAGTCAGGCTAAGCCACCGCGACTGCCAGAGAAGGCACTTGCCGTCTTTCATGCCCGCAGACGTGCAGGTAGAAAGGCCGGGTTAACCTACCACGGCGGCGGCGGGCCATGAAAAGAAATTACAGCCGGGAGACACATGTGTGTCTGTGATCTCTGCGCCCCCGGGGCGGGCGGGCACACACGCATTTACACGGGATCACGCCGGCGGGCTGCGGTCTGGCGTTCCCTCTCCTCGTGGGAAACTGGAGCCCCCACCTCCGTCTCAGATGAGCTGCTAATGTCGGGAAATGAGCGAGAAACATGCGTTGGGGCTCTGTTTTACGGCCGCGCTTGAAGTCGGACTTTGTGATTGTAACCCAACGCCGGGCCGCCGAAGCGTTGGCGGTGTTGTTGGGATAATTGAAAGTCCAGGCCCGCCTGGCCATCTGGGCCCCTCCTCCGCCGTCCAGTTCCCCCGGGGCTGCTGGCTGTCCCTGGAGCTGGGGACCCTGCAGGGCCTCCCACCCACAGTGGCTCTCAGCTGGGGGCTCTGGGGATGCCGGGCCTGGGAGGGGATCTTTGTCTGCGAGGCTCCCGTGGGCTGCTTCCTTCCTTGGAAGTGAAAATCGAGGTTGGGGTCCCCCGGGCCCCCTCCACCAGCACTCAGCACCCAGCACCCAGCTCAGAGCCACCTGGACTAGCAGCTGTGATGATTTCTCAGAGCAGCCTGCCGCGGAGGCTCCCCCTGCAGACTCTTGGGCCGGGTCGTCTGGGACCCGTCTAGGTGGGGGTAGGGTGGGAAAAAGTTAGAGCAATAGACACTTGCTTTGCTCAACCCACCTGCCTGCAGCTTTATGAGTCTCAGGTGCAGCCCTTGGGCCCCAAAGCACCCGCCCCCAGGAGCCCTGGTGCCGTTGTGGTTAAGAAGTGGCCTGCTCACTGCAAGATCAGCAGTTCAAAACCCCCAGCTGCTCCTCAGGAGAAGGAAACAACCTCTCTACTCCCATGCAGAGGTACAGTCTGGGAGTTCTACCCTGCCCTATAGGGTGGCTATGAGTCCGCCTGCATAGACTTGCCTGGCAGGGAGTCTGAGTTTGAGTTTTTCGAGGGTCATGAGCGGGGACAGCACTCCAGTCTCCAGCCTCCTGGTCAGCGAGCAAACACCCCCATCTTTTAGATTGAGAAGGTGTTCATGGCTAAGCACCCGACAACCAACAGAAAGGTTGCTGGTTTGAACCTTGAACCTTTACCTCCCTCCCCCCCCCTCCCCCAAGCCAATCCCCTGGGACCTCGGAAGAAAGGTCTGGTGATCAACTTCTACCACAAGGATTCCCCGGGAGGCCCTATGAGGCCGTGTGAGGGTCTCCACGCCTTGGCTGTGAGCTGGGATTCATGTGGCCAGCAATGGGTGTGGAGGTTTCCTGCCACCCCTACCTTGGGGAAGGAAGAAAGCTGAGGGGCACATCCCTGCTCACTCTCCAGTTCCCCTGCCCTTCCACCAGGACGATGGGGGGTGGCCGGGGAGGCCTGGGAACCTAGCCTGGGGGACGGGGCAGTAGAAAGGGGCCATCCCTTCTAGCTTTTCCCTGTTAGGCCGCTGCAGAGGGGTGCACCCCTTGCAGTGGCTACACCCCTTACAGTGTGTCCCTCCCCCCATGCTACCTTCCTTCCCAAGCTCAGCAACCACCCTGCCTCTCCCGACAGGGACTTCACCATTGTGAGTCAGGGTGCTGCAGTAGCCTTCCCTGTACCCCCCACCCCCTGTAAATAGCCCCTTGGTTGATGCTCCCTACCTCACCCAGAGCAGTGAGGGGCGGCCTCTAGCTAGCCCCCACCCAAGGTGGGCTCTTCATCTCATACCCTCCTCCCACCCCATCTGCTCCTATTTTCTGGAGCTCCAACCCCACCAGAGTCACTAGGCTGTCCTTAGCTGCTGGGGACCCTGCACGCAGTGGGACATCGCTGCACCTCAGCTTGGCTGCAGGTTAGACTGCGTGAGCCAGGGTCTCGCTGCGTGAGTTGGAGGAGCAGTCCATTCTTCCTCGTCTGCCATCGATCAGAAGCTTCTCTGAAGCCTGTTCAGATCCTGGAAATGTAAGACACCCCCTGTGAGCAAACGGGTGGTGGTTACCCATGAGCGGCACCACCCAGGAACTGAACCTGGGTCTCCCACATGGAAGGCAATAACCCTACCATGGAGATTTCCGCCCCCCCCCACCCCCCCCCCCGTCCCCCCAGAGGGTATGATTTCTCGTCCCTTCGTGCCCAGCTGTGCCCTGCACTCTGGCTTCACACAGATGCCTCAGTAGAATGGGGCAGTGCTGGGTTAACTGAAGGGCGCTCCCCACCCTCCAGGGCATCAGGTCTCCTTTCCTGTGTGTGTGTGTGGGGGGGGGGTGCGTGGGGCATGAGCACAGTGAGGTTCTGCAGAGCGGAGCAGTGGGTTTTAGCCTGGGCATTCAGGAAGCGTCAGAACAACAGACTGTGCCCTTGCCGAGCTGCGTGCTGCTGATAGGTGTGCCCGGAGCGGGATGGGAAGGGTGGATGAACCTGCTCCTGCCTGCCTCTGTGACTGAGAGAAGCAGAGTCCGTGTCGCACAGAGACTGGGGGCACTGGTGTCCAAGGAGATACCGACGCAGCCTGGGTGGGGTCTGGGGAGATGATGGGAGGGGAGCAAGGCACTTCAGGCGCCCGGGCTCTCTCCAGGAGCCGAGAAACCGTAAGGAGGACTTGGGCTCAACGGCCAGCAGACGGAAAGGCTGTGCCAGCAGCACCTTCCCGAGGTTCTGGGGGCAGAAGAGACCCCCAGGCCCTGACGGGCTGCCGCGGAGACCACCAGGAAGCTGCTTGACAGTCGCTCTCTAGGGCAGTGGTTCTCCACCTTCCTCATGCTGCGGCCCTTCCTTACAGCTCCGCATGTGGTGGCGACCCCCCACCATAACATTGTTGTCATTCCTACTCCATCACTATCATTTTGTGACTGTTAGGAATCGGGCGACCCCTGTGAAAGGGTCCTTCAACCCCCCCCCCCCCCCCCCCCCACACACACACAAGGGGTTGCGACCCACAGGTTGAGAACCACAGCTCTCCGGGAGGAGATAGCCTCCTTGTTCTTCACTGGAGTGGCTGGTGGATTTGAACTGCCGACCTGGTGGGAGACTGACACGTAACCCACTACTCCACTGGGGCTGGGGCTTGCTGAGGTAGAGAGCGGAGAAGAGGAAACCCTGCAGGGAGATGGGCAGATGCCATCGCTGCACCGCTGGGCTCAGACCAAGCAAAAGATGGGGGTCTGATGGGCGTTTCCTTCTGCTCTATAGGGGGTGGCTGGGAGACAGAAGGACCCGGGGGGCACCTGACCACAAGGACAGCCACAGTGAGCAGCAACCAGAGGAGGGGGATCCCAGATCCACCGCGGACCTCCACGTGACTCTCCAGCACTGACGGAGATGAAATGGGGATCTCAGCCCGCTCCGTGCCTTGGGGCCTGAGACTCACATTCCTGAGGGCCGTAGACATGTTCGGGGTGGCGGGCGGGGGGAGCGCAGGGGGCACCTGAGCAGAAGGAGGAAGTGAGTGCTCTCTGGAGAACAAGATTAAGTGGCAAGGAGCGTGTCTGGAGGGGAGGCCATCCTCCTCCCTCTTGCCCGGCACCCCTGTGGCTATGGACCACGAAGGAGAGACCCCATGAACCCCACGTTTTAACAATTACTCTTTCTCTGCACTCCTTAGCTGGGGGAGGGGGGAAGCTGGTGGAGAGGCAGGGTTTCATAGGGTCCCTGTGCGCCCTCCAGTTCAGATAAAGAAGGGGGAGCGAGACACTGCAGCAGGGCAAAGGCAAGTCTACCCGTGACCCACAGAGAGCCTGCTGCCGGCCCAGCCCCCCCTAACCCTAAAGGGGCCGCCCCCCACCCCATCCAAGTGGACCAGACCCCTCAGGAGATCTCCCAGGGAGTCTAACGTGTGGATAGGGCCACTAGCCACTACTCTGGCATTTCATTGACCCTGCTGTCCGTATTTCAACGAAAAGGATAACAGCCCAGGGACTGTGTGCAGAGAGAAACGTGCAGAGGGGCAGGCAGGAAGCACAGGTCCTGGAACCCAGGGCAGGTTCCTTAGAAAACCAGGCAGGGGAACAGCGGTCGGGAAGCCGCTGGACAAATGGACTTGAAAGGTGCCGGGGTCGGCAGCAACGATGTCATTTTGAGGCCCAAGGTGCCCCTGGTCCCAGCGGGGGTTCCCGTCACCTCACAGGCATGTCGAAGCGGGACGCAGAAAAGAAGGCGCAGAGAAGAATTGCCATATCATTGCCATTGCCCGACGGTCTGGCCAAGAACACAGCTGGCCCCACAGGGCAGGGCAGCGTCTGGTTTAAATCCAGCCCACAGTTGCCAACCAATCATGGCACGGCCTTTTTGCACCACTCATCAAAACATGACTGTGACTGTTGTCACGGCATTCACATGGCTGAGGTGTCTTAGTGTGTTTGGAGCTGTTTCTTGAGTGTTTCCGTGCATAGAGAGGCGCCCTATGCACTCACTATACGCTCTATGTTAGATGCTGCCTACTCTCTCCGGTGTCCGACCTATAATCACAGAAGCAGCCCTGGTGGTGTGGTGTGTGGTGGTTATAGCGTTGAGCTGCGAGCCTCATGGTTGGTGGTTCAAAGCTGCCAGCATCTCTCCGGGAGAAAGACGGGACTTTCTACTCCCGTAGGCAGTGATAGCCTCAGAAATGGACAGGGGGTCTGCTAGGAGTCAGCGGGGGCTCAGTGGCAGTGAACCTGAGTTTCTAAAAGCTATTATCTCTATATACGCTCTCTCACTGGTTCTCAACTTCCTCCTGCCGCGACCCTTTCATACAGTGCCTTGTGGAGCAGTGACCACCCCTCCCACCCCCCAACCATAAAATGATTTTCGTTGCAGCTTTGTCAGTCAGTTTGCTACCGTTCTGAATCGGGTGACCTCTGTGGGGAAGAGTCATTCAACCCCAAAATGGGTCGCAACCCACAGGGTGAGAACCGATGCTCTATAGCAGGGGTCCTCCAACTTTTTGAACAGGGGGCCAGTTCACTGTCCCTCAGACAGTTGCAGGGCCAGACTATAGTTAAAAAAAAAACCCTCAAAACCCAAACCAACTATGAACACATTCACGGCAGGCCTGGGATGAGTCAGCTGCTAAGCAGGACGGGCGGTGGCAGCAGAATACCTGGTGGGCCGGGTCAGTGTCCTCAGCGCGCCGCATGTGGCCCACGGGTCGTAGTTTGAGGATGCCTGCTCTTTAGAGTCTGTATACTATTACGAAAAATTTTACTCACAGACATTAGTTACAAGCCTTACCTTCCAGACCGACTTACCTACCAATTCTACCGTGAGACAGACCCAGGGACGGGACTCTCTCACAATTCAGGGGCTGCCCACTCGGCCGTCCTGAAGAACCCACACGTCATGCGAAGGGAACATGAGTCCAGCCAGGATGCTCCTGAGAAAGGAGGATGGAGAGGCTCCTCTCCCCACCTCTGACATGTCCCCAGGAGAGACCAGTGGTGAGAAAAGGACACTGCATTGGGGACGGTAGAGGTGTGTGTGTGTATGTGTGTGTGTGTGTGTGTGTGTGTGTGTGTGTGTGTGTGATTGGCCCCTGATATCATAGTTACAGCAGCAGATTCAAACACATCGTTGATGGAGAAGACGGCAGGGGCCTCCTGTTATTGTCCCAGTGGCTTGGAGTCATTGTTATCTGGCCTCCTCCCGTCAGCCTCCGAGTGGGCCTTGGTCTCTTGAGGTGGAGGTCAGACACGCCTCCACTCTCCAAATGGTGGACCCGTTCTGCCACCACCCGCCCCCCTGCTTCTTTGCTGGGCTCCAGAATTTGTTACAGTAGCCACAAAGAGCTCACATACACATGACCCGGGATTAAGGAATAGGTTACAGGTTACAATTCCGACTGGAGAAGACTCAGGATACAGTTCTTCCTCTCTGTCTGCCGGCTGGTACATCTCCCTCCAGCTCTCTCCAGCTCTCAGGCGCTCGGCCCTTGCTCGCTGTCCTGCTTGGGCGAGTGTTACAAAGCTCTTCTAGCTCTCTGGGCTTATGCTCAGAGATGCTCCACTCCACCAGCCAGGCCTGGCATGAAGACACTTGGCTCTAGCTCCAGGAGTTGGCAACCCTTGCTCCTCAACAGATGCCTGAAGCCACCCCCTGTGCTGGTAAGTCTGCTGGCCCCAAAGCACTGGGTTTTCCCTTGCTAAGACTGGAAAACACCCCCCCCCCCCATACACACACACTACCACTACCTGTCTCCTGGCTCTGTGGCTTCTGCTGCCCTGATTTCCCTGCCCACGGCTTCCTGCTGATTATTGCTTCTCACTGTCTCTGGAGTCACCGCTTTAAGTCTCCTGGGTTGAGGAGGTTCAGAAGAGGTATTCCAGGTCTAACTCTGCTTTCTTGATGGAAGTGAGATCATCCTTTCTGTCTCTGGCATGGTGTGTTTTCAGCCTAATGGGATGGCAGAATGGACCCATCCCTGTGTTTGGGATCCCTAAGCCTTATTTCCAAGGACCCACCCCCAAGGGTGCACCACGTTTTCATTCTTAACCAGCAAGCCAGGCCCTCTGTAAGTCTCCGCTTACATCTGCCAAGTCCCCATGTGCCTAAAAGGGTTGTACTGGGTCAGTCACAGCGTTGTAGATAGCCACAGGGTCACCTTGGGTTAGCGCCAGCTGGACCGTCAATCTGCCACACAAGGTGTCTTCAACATGCGGAAGAGCAAGGGGTCACTCTGAGGACCACGGTGCACCGGACCCAGGCCGCGATATTTGCAGTCCCCTCCGCTGCGTGTGGGAGTTGGACATGGAATGGGCGGGGGGAAGAAGACTCAGTGCATTTGAACTGTGGCCGACAAGGAACCCTGCAAGTACCACGGACGGCCAAAGGGACAGACAACCCGTCTGTCAAGAAGTCCAGCCAGTATGCTCCTTGGAGACACTCTGTCTCACGTGCTGGGGACATGTTGTCCGGAGAGACCAGTCCCGGAGAAGGGACCTGTGCTTGGTCGAGGGGCAGCCAAAGAGAAGGCGACTTCTCCAAAGTGGATCGACCCAGTGGCTGCATCGGTGGGTGTCGGCATAGGAACCACGTCAAGGCTGTCGCAGGACCGGGCAGGGTTTGGTGCTGCTGTGCAGGGGGTCGCTATGGGGCAGAGCCCACTCAGTGTCACCTGGCAGCACCACCAACAAGTGGGTCGGCAAACACGCATCCTCTCCAGGCAAGCCACGCTGGACTTGGAGGACACACCCTTGGCAAGGTGTTATCCTTACGGGCTATGGAGGACATAAAGGGTCATATCTTAGAACCTGGTCAGAGGTCCCTCCAGAGGACTTGAAATGGGCTGGGGGACATCCCAGAGAGCTGTGGGACAAATGCTCACTCTGACTTTTTCCATGCAAGCGTGTTATTATTCTTTTCGATCACAATTCTGTGTGTAGGCCGTGTGATCAGAGTTATGTGCGTCCCGAGTAATTGGACGTTCGGGGGAACAGCATGAAATGCATCTTTACTCATTGATCCCCAATTCCTACTCCCCCAAAGTAGTTGTTTTCAGCTCTTTCACAGTCCCCCCCCCACCTCAATTCTATTTGTCTTAGCATTTTAAAATGGCATGTTTCCCTGTCAAACTTTTTTTATTGACTTTGTGTTGGTGCAGCGAAGTTTCTGCCTTGAAACACCTCCTCCCAATAGTTCACCAAGAGGGGTAGGCATCTGATGCTGGTAAGTGTGCGGATACTGTGCATGGCTGAGCCAGGCAGGCCCCCGGGCACTTGGGAATCTTCTTCTTCGTTTCCTTCCTATGTTTACGATGAGTTCGTAGGTCACAGAAGACTCCCAGCTCATCTCACATCACTTTTCCTCCTGGTAAAGCCACTGGGGCCGGCCTTTCCATCTGAGCGGTGGGGGACCTGGAGTTTCTGTTTCCGAGATGGCGAGCCTTCACTCTCACGTTTATGAATGTTCATTTTTTTGGGGGGGGGCATCACTGCCCTCTGGTGGTCGTGGGAGCTACCCAGCGCTGCTCCTGAGAGCCGCCGCTGGATTTGAACCGCCAACCCCGTGGGCCTCAGTCCCGCACACAATCACTACGCCACCGGGGCTCAGCCCCTCTACTGCCTTCTTGAGGAGTTTTTTTTCCCCCTGACTTTGCCTCCTACTGCATGCATTTCCAGGGAAGTGCCACTCATGGATGGAGGAAGCCCCACGTGAAGCCGCTCTGACCACAGATGAGGGGGTGGGTGGACTTGCTAGCAGACAGCACGGTAAAGTCCATTGTGGCACGCGTGGTTTCATGAAAATGCAATACCAGTTGACCTCCCTTTTGACACTGAAAAGGTTCTTCCACTTGGGAAAAAAGTCAGGAGCAAGTCCATGCGGGTGGAACTGGCAGGGCCTCCTCTCTGGCCACAGGCCCGGCATGTGAGCAGCCTGCTACCTCGCAGAGGGCAGTGGAACGTGACCATTCACACGGTTAGATGAAAATGAAACATCTTACCGTTGGAGCTCCCTTTTGAGTCATTTTAAATTTGTTCCAGTTTCCGATATGTCCTGCTTTCCCCCCCCCCCCCCCCCAGATTGAGTTTTTTTTCTGTTATTTTCTGTGTTCACTTTCTCTGTGTGTTTCGTGTATGTGAAACCCAGAACAGGAAAAGCTAAAGAGACAGTAATCAGCTGGATTGTGATAAGAGTTGAAGGAGCCCCCCAAAAGGCGATTCTTAAAAAATTGATCATGGTCACGATTGTACAACTCTTTTCCATAAGCTTGAACAATGGAATTGTATGATCTGTGGGCTATGTGCCGATAAGACTGATTGAAAAATGGAGGTGGACAACTTCTGCAAACATGGTCAACTATATCAGGTTCTATTTCCTTTTTTTTTTTTAATCATTTTTATTTTTAAAAAAAAATCATTTTATGGGGGGCTCTTACAGCTCCTATCACAATCCATCCATCCATCCATCCATCCATCGTGTCATTTGTTGCCACCATCATTTTCAAAACATTCTCTTTCTACTTGAACCCTTGGTATCAGCTCACTCCCCCTTTCCCCTCTTCCTGATGAGCCCTTGGTCAGATTTCTATTTTCTTGGCGATGTCCTTCTTCTGTCTCCACACTGCTTTGCTTGCTCTCTGGCGATTATCCTAATTCTACCGGGAAAATCCAAAAAGCCGAGTTCACCGCCATCGAATCAGTGCTGATTCACAGCAGACATCCTTGTCGACTGTCCTAGTGAACAGAGACACGAGGTCACCTCCTTTTCCAGCTGTCTGCATGGTGGTTGCCTTGGGACTTGTTTCACCATGACCTTAGGAATTCTTCTCTCTCTCTCTCTCTCTCCCTCTCTGTCTGGAGTCCCCCTTTCCTAACTCCCGTTCCATCTCCTTGTTGTTTCTGCCTTTCACTGGCTGAAGCACATCCTCTTGTAGCTTTCTGAGAAAGGGTTCACGAGTGGCAAAACGTTCAGACCTTGTATCTCTGAAAATGCCTACATCCTACCAGCGCCCTAGAGCCTGGGTCTTACTGAGCAATGGGTTCTCAGGGAGAACTGGTCTACTCTCAAGGCAGCAAGTGCTTGATGCTTGGCATTGTTCCACTATTCTTCTAGATTCTGCTTCCTGCTAAGTCTCATGCCATATGACGCCTCCTGCTTTGCACACGATCTGCTCCTCCCCCTGGCTGGAAGCTTCCAGCTGCATCTCTGCCCCCGTGTGACGAGGTCTCAGCAGGCCCTGTCTTGGTGTGGGCACCTGGCCATTTCTCAGGGTGGCTGTGTCTAGGTGCACCCTCTCCATAGTCTCTGTGTTCTCTCTCTCTCTGTCCCCTCACACACTCCCCACCCCAGGTCAGCTGCTGGACTCCTGGGCCAATGCTTCGGGTTCATCCCATGTCTAATCTCACCAGGAAGGTTATGTAGCCCAGCTGGGCAGGCGGGGGCTCTGGGACTGACACCGAGCACTTGGGCGTATAACTGTTGGTGAGTTTCTTGCCTCCTGTGTGTCTCAGCTTCCTCTGCTGGAACACGGGGGCAGAAGATTGGACCTGTCTCACAGTTCTTGAGGATTCAGTGAACTCACCATGAGAATGACGAAGGCGACGACGACGATGATGGGAGTGATGATTTCACATGGGTCTCCATTAAAGCAGAGCTTCAAGGCATTTGGGTTTGAAAAATCACCAAGCAAGAGAAGATCTGGCCGGGGACAGATGTGGAGATGTGTCCAGTCACTGGGGACGGAACCCTGGCCATTGCCTTTGGCTCCTGCTCACCTCACATGCCAGTCCAGGAGCATATGGAAGTGACAGTCCAGCCCAAACCCCATTCTCAGGAGGCCCCCCATACCCACCCACAGACAGTCCCTGCTTGTAACCTAGCTGTGTTGCTGGCAGGCTTCATCCATCACAGACTTCCTCGTGGGTGCTCTCTGGGTGCTCAGGATGAGACCTCGGGCATGTTGAGGTAAGGGAGAAGCTGGAAGCTGAAGTCTAGTATGAGGCAAGCCAGTCCTCTTTGGCCTCAGTTTTCCCCCTGCCATCACCGCCAGGTCAGGTCTGACTGTGGCATCTCCCCACAGCCCCAGGCTTTTGTCTCCCTGAACCAGGTGCCCTTTGGGCCATTCTCATGGTTATGGGGACCCTCCACATCCAGGAGCCCCATACAGATGTCCTTCTCACCCCATGTGACAGGCATCGCCGATGCTCACATGGACAGCAGGTTCTCCTCACAGACAAACGGACTCCATTTCCCCCTCATGCCCCACCCCTCCTCGTACCTGGGTCCCCAGGCTCCTGGAGCTCAGCCCTCTTGGCCCCAGTGGGCTGCCAGTCTGCGAGCCCCTGACTCACTCACTGTCTCTGAGCCCAGCCCCAATACAAGCTGTCTCTGTGGGCAGCAGCCAGTCAGTGTGTGGGTGCTCACCTGACCCCAGTTCCAAGGGCCCCACTCCACCTGGAGCCTGGGGGTGCTTCACAGCTTGGGGGGGCCTTGTCTGGGCCATGACTCCCTCAAGCCACCCAGATGGAAAGACTGATGTTGGGGGTAGGGGCCAGAGGTCTATAGATAGGCAGCACTGTGGTCCCTGAGCACTCCTGTGGGGAGTCCCTTGGCACACACATACTCGGGGGTCCCCCTGAGACCTCTCTGCTGGGGCTGAGGTTTAACTTCAAAGAAACTCAGGGTATGAGCCTTCCCCCTCACATGCATGCTGCCTGATACCCCGGCCACAAACAGACTTTTCATGGTCCCCCCATAGATTTAGGATGTATTCTGTTACGCAAAGGCTCAGAGGGATTTGGCCCAGAAATGCAGGCCTCCCCTACAGTGAGGGGGCTGCCGTCAGGGCTGGCCTAGGGAAGATAGAGAGCAGGAGCTGTTGGCCAAAGTGCAGTGGCAGGTGTGACCAACTCTGTTGGTCTGGGTTGACTAGAGAGACAAATTCACAGACCCTCATATGTGTGTAAGAGAGAACTTTATCGCAAAGGACAGTTGTATATTTAGAAAACATTCCAGCCCAGTCCAGTTCAAGCCCATAAGTCTGCTATTAGCTCCTATGTCTGATAACAGTGTATAAATGCCTCTTCAGATTCATGCAACACATACAATGATGCTGAATACAGGATGATCACAGGCCGGGGGATGGAAAGTCTTGTGAATCCAGTGGTGGTGGAAGCATCTCAGTGCTGGTGTGGGTCTCCACATAACTGCTCCAGCTCCAGGGCTCTGCCTCCATCAGCATAGTTTCATGTGGTTTGTCAACAGGAATGGGAAGGAGAGAGAGAGAGAGAGAGAGAGAGAGAGAGAGAGAGAGAGAGAGAGAGAGAGAGAGAGAGAGACCCGCTTCCAAGGAGGACAAGAGGAAGTCCCAGAATCCTCAGGAGAAGGTCATGCCCACATAGAGGGCATGATTGACAGGCTAGACTCCACCCCTTTGCTCAAGTTGACAGGAGATGATGTAACTGCCCCACCCCGGCTGCCACGAGCTGGCTTCCCAGGCCCTGCTGGCTCCAGACTGCTGTTGAGCCTGCCTGCTCTGTTCAGAAGAAAGAGCCACACGCACGGCAGGTCAGCCCTGAGCTCAGGCCCTGTGCAGCACCCGAGAGGTCCCTGGTGGCGTAAACGGTTAGGGAACTGGACTACAGAAAGAAAGGTGGGAGGTTCAAGTCCATTCAGCGACATGTTGGAAGAAAGACCTGAAAATCCTTTTGCAGCAAATCAGCCCTGAAGCCCACAGAGCTCAGTTCTACGCTGACACCGGGGCCACTGCTGGCAGGGGCAGCCTGAGGACAAGGGGTTTGGACAGCACAAACCAGCTTCCCTCCAGTCTCCAAGCAGAATGCCCTCAGTCCCCCCAGCCCCGCCCCCCGGGCCTCTGCCTAGGCTCCTCCCTGATGGGATGCTTCGGACAGACAGACCCACACTGTGCCCACCGCCTGGCTTTGGTGGGGCTTGAGCCTGCCTGTCCCTGCCACATGGGACTCCTGGAGGTTGGGGCACACTGTCCCTGAAAGGCCACCCACCTGTGGGCATGGGGGTGGGGTGGAAATCTGCTCACACAGCTGGTGGGCAGAGGGCCGTGTCCCTCTGTCATCAGGCAGCAGGACTGTGGAGATGAACTTTTCTTACAGGAGAAATCACTGCTGCTGTGAAGCAGAGGACAGAGGGAGCCTGACCTCAGGGTGGAGAGGCCAGTCTGGGGCCCTGTGTTCTCTCAGTGTCTCTCCGCGATGCCCACGCCCCTCTACAGACGTGCTTCCATCTCCTCACTTCTTGGTTTCTTCCAGTCTGCCCGGCCAGTTTTACAGTTTGTTTGTTTGTTTGTTTTTAAAGCTGAGCCCTTTAAGAATGTGTCTAACGGGTTACCAATCAGAGAGCATCGGCGAGATGGCTGAATAGGACATCAAAATGACACACCTTACTCAAACGCTTAGACCGTTGTCTGTTGGTCCTCTCTCAGATGCACATTGGGCCTGATCTGGCTGTCACCATTTTCTGTATTTTTGCTTTGGTTTGTGCTTGTTCACCTTGGGGTTTATCTCATGTAGTTCGTCATTGGGGTCTACCCTTTTGAATTTCTGTTTTCTGTTTTTTCCGTAGATGAAACCCAGGATAGATGAACCCACAGGGACAGCTAGCACGATGAGGGTTCCATGGGGGGGACTCCAAGAGGAGAGGCTGGGGCGGGTGCTCAAGGGGAGCTGATGTCAAGGAATTCAAGAAAGAAGAGGGCATTTTGAAAATACGGCAGCAATTGTACAACACTGCTTGATGTGATTGAATTATGGAATGATATGGTATCTGTACTAACGTCTAATAAAATGTTTTATTTTCTTTTGTTTTTTTGAGGGGGGGGGAGAATGGTCTATGCATACGTGCAAAAAGGTCTCTGCCTTACTTCCTCCAGACTGTCATAACAATAACACGAGGCCTGAAACAAATTTCACGCCTTTGGAGACTGCAAGTCCAAAAGGGGCCATGGGCTGCAGGAGGAGGGAGGTTCTTATCTGTCTCTGTCTCCAGGAGCCAGCTGTCTTTGAGGGGACGCTATTGGTAGTGACACCTTGTGCGTCAGGGCGCGAAGCCAGCCAAACTCACTGCCGTTGAGTGGACGGTGACTCACAGAGACCCTGTAGGACAGGGTGGAGCTGCCCTGGTGCGTTAGCGACGGAGCAGCTGGTGGTTTTGAACGCCTGACCTTGCAGATCTCAGCCCTGTGTCGGGAGCTTGTCATGGCGGGACTCTCACCTGCAATCTTCCCGTTAGACGTCAGGCTGTGAACTCCTTGGCTGATTTCCCTGGGTCTGTGGGTGCAGCTGTCTTGTCCTCTACTGGTGCCTGCCTGTCTCCTGTGTGTGTGTGTGTGTGTGTGTGTGTGTGTGTGTGTGTGTGCGCGCATGCTTAGGTTTTTATGGACACCATTCAGAAAGGGTTAGGTTTGACACTTGTCCTACCTACCATGGTGCCTTGAACATGACACCAGACAAGCTCCCTGCCGAGGCCCAAGGATTCGGACAATCACACAACCTTTTGGGGAACACAACCCAACCCCTCACCAGTCCGACAGTCTCTGTCCCTGGCCACCAGGAGGGAGTGGGGGAAAGTTCCAGGGTTCACCCCTGACACCTGGTGTGTCACCTGGGCTCACCCCGACCTGGTGTGAGTTAAAATCAGGCACAGTCAGGGCAGGAGAATCCATCGCTGGAATGGAGGGCGGGTTCCTTGGCGGCCCACAGCGCCGGGCTTGGGGTCCAGGAGGGGCTGGCAGGTGGGGCCGAGGCCCCCACTGGGCTGACCGAGGGACTGGTCCCTGCCCCAGCACTGGAGTCGCACCAGTGGGGGTAGAGGCGGCTGGCCGCAGCTTCTGTTTCTGATCGAGCCTGGGTCCTGAGATTTAATGGATTAGTTAAAATGATGTGAAAAAATGGATCTCTGATTTATGACCTGTAAGTTTTCGCTGACCGCGGCATGTTTTCTTCCAAGCCGGTGTTTTAAAGTCCCCGGCAAATAAGGGCGATGTTGTTTCCCCGACTCTGCCCTCCGGGCTCATCCACCGACCCTTTGGCCCAAAGGCCCCACCAGACCTTTAAAACAGGAAGTTTAATTTTATAGAATTAAAAAAGAGAAAACGGTACTTAATTATCTGGCTATGAAACAGCACTGCCCTTTCTTAATTTTAGGAGCTAATAAAATGCCGTTCCCGGAGTTAACTACTTCTGGTGCAAAAGCCCTACAATTTTGGCTATTTGCAGAGAATATTTTATGAACTGTTATATATTGCACTACAGTTTTTAAGCTCTGCTATGACATAGCTCGCTCAAGATTTATTAGCATTTTTTATTTAAAACAATATATTAAATAGGGGAGAGAAAGTAATCTTAGGTAAAATTTAAATATTAGCAAAACATAACGGTGACCAAAAACCTCTTTTATTTAAAGTCCTCAGCATTCCCCGGGCCCTCCCCGGGTCCCCCACCCCCACCCTCGCCTTCCCGCTGTTGCTGTAAAAACAGTTTGGGGAACAGCCCACAGCTGCATCATTAATTCAATATGTCTTCCAACATGACTCCAATCAGGGGATCAATTTCAAGGCCAGTTGCCACTTAAGTGACTTTATGAAAACAGAGCAGTGAATTGTGCTGGCAGGTCCAACCCTGAGTCCTGCTAAGAGTCCCCTCCCCCGCTCCCCTGACTCTGAGGATGTCGGTGCAGGCCAGAGTTCCTGAAGTCCGCCCACAGTCGGACCCCTCCACCCTGGGCCTGAGGTCCAGGGCTGTTGAAGCTACGGTCCTGCCTGGTCTCTTGGCCAGTCAACAGGTACCTTGCTGCTGGGGACTGTTCTTTTCTGGACTCTGGTTCAGTCCAGTGGTGTGCAGGCTAGGGCTCTTGGGCCCAGAGCTGGATCGTACAGACCTACTGTGTGCAGCTTGGGATATGCAACTCCAGACCTGCTGGCCCAGGGCAGGCTTGCTGCTGGAGTTTATTGCCGACCTACTACGCTTCCAGCCCTGGTTTCACAGGCTCCAGGCAGGGTGAATGCAGGAATCTGTCCAGTGCAGACCTACTATGCGCAGTCCAGGCGGTGCGGTGCTTGGGATGTGATAAGACGATGTTCAAAAGTGTGGTAGATTGAGTTGTCCTGAGAAACAAACCCAGTGACACAAGAAAGGACTTTAGATCAAGAAAGAATTTTATATCGCGAAGAGTCTACTTACAGACTCTTGAGACCCAAGCAGCCGCTGATGGATAAAGCAGAAAGGTGAACTTGGGGCGCTGAAGAGCACCATCCAGGGGGGCAGAGCTGTGTGGATCTAAGTCCTGCAGACATGGGGCAGGGCATCACAGCTCCAGGTGGGTTGCCCACCCCAGCCCTGGCAAGCTGGGAGCAAGTAAGTGGAGAGAGAGAGAGAGAGAGAGAGAGAGAGAGAGAGAGAGAGAGAGAGAGCAAGCGCAACTCCCAGCACCCCTCTCATTTAAAGGCCACCCCCACCTCCCCGAAGAGGTATCACCTCCCACAACCTGACTGACAGGTTGGCCTCCACACAGGGACCATCAGGTAAGCTGACATGAAATCTAAGCATCACACAGAACTGTGTCCAATAGCATCCTGGACAGCCTCCATCTCGTCTCTGTGCATCGAGAGGCCGGTTGTTGGCCTTGGCCCCGTGGGAGCATTTCCATCTTCTTGACACTGAGTTGTGACCCATGTGGAGGCTGCAGTCTGCAAACTTCATCAGTGTGTGAGTCTGGGTAGACTAGAGAAATACATTCATGAGCACGCATGTAGATATAAGGGAAAGGTTTACATCCAAGAGGAATAGAACATTGAGAAAACATCCCACCCCAGTCCAGTCCAAGGTCATAAGTCTAATATTAGCCCATATGTCTGATACCAATCTATAAAGTCTCCTTCTTACTCACGAAGCACGTGCCATGACACCAGGACAGTGGATGCAAAGTCTTGTGTCTCTAGTGGCGGTAGAAGCATCCCGGCGCTGGCAGGCATCTCCCCATGACTCCTCATTTCCAGGACTCAGGGGCCATCAGCAGTATCCAGTGGTGGCAGAAGCATCTTAGCACTGGCACGGGTCTCCACGTGGCTTCTCCAGCCCCAGAGGTTTGGTTCCATCTAGATAAGCCCATGTGGCTTCTCTTTCAGCTCCTTCAGTCTCCAGGAATCAGGATTGATCAGCATGCTGTCATCTCGTCTTGTCAGTAGTTCATCTCCAAGGAACTGAATCTATAGTGTCATGCTTCAGATGGGAAATACTGCTAGATATCCCAGAATTCTCAGGAGAAGGTCATGCCCACTCAGAGGTCTCATTGGCTATCTCCAGGTTGACAGGCTAGATGCCACCCCTACTCTCTCAGTCAAATTGACACCAGTGTACATGACTGCCACAATCAGTAAGCGTTTCAAGTCCCCTTCATGCTCAGCACGCCAGGACGTGCCAGAGTAGTGCAAGGGTTGATGTGCGACTCGACTCGCTGCTCCTGTCAAGACTCAGGGTCTCAGAAATCCACAGGGGCAGCCCCGCCCCACCCTCAAGGGCCGCCATGCTTTAGGGTGAACTTGATGGCAGAGGGTTTGAGGAGTTACACCGTCGACATCTCTCAGATTGCTAGGGAGCCTTCCTTTGATCCTCATGCCAGCTTCTTGGGTTGAATAAGGAACTGGAATGTCTCTGTCACACACATGCCACAAAAGCCGTGTTGGAAGTACTCAGTGGTGGGAGAGCCCAGGGAAGGGGTCCTCTCGCAGACCAGGCCTACACTCGGCCTCTGTGGTTACATGCTGCTGCTGCTGTCGCCCTCAAGTGTACCCCAGATGATGGTGATGGAGCAAGACAGTCCCACTAGCCCTTCCTAGGGGCTGGAAGGCTCCATTCCATTCTCGATGCATCTCTTTGAGGGTCCCCCTCGCCCTTGCCGCTCCATAACTGCACCAAACCATGTGCTCCCCTGGTGACCGACAGCCTGCCCACAGTTGGGGAGGCAGCCGACGTTCTGTGGTGACCCTTCAGGTTTTCATTGGTGGATTTTCACTAGACCAGGCTGAGTCTGGAAGCTTCTTGACATGGGAGGGTGACCCTGATGGTGTCTGACATCCCAAGGACGCAGTTTTCAGTGTCCTAGCCGACATGGGAGGGAGGACACCCTGACAGACAGCCTGTAGATCAAAGTGTAGATTCGGGGGTAGGGGGTGTTTTGTAAGGCAGCGGCAGGAGGCTAAGCACACTCCCCTTTCAATGGAACTTGCACCCCATCTACCACGCTCAATGGCTGGGCGTTGCCACCCTTCCCCTGGGTATCAGGCCATGTCTCACCTGGGCTGTAGGATTGTAGTTGATGTGGGTGCTTGCCCGGGCTCCCACGCTCCCCACCTTGTGCAGAATGTGGCCTCAGGTCAGGGTGACCCACAGCGTGGATGCTTCTAGCATGGGGGCGCCTGCATGGGAAGCGTGGAGCTGTGTGAACACCGAGACAGTGAAAGGGTCAGAAACAGCCACTACCACCCCCCTTCCCAGGACCTCCCTGTGGGGAAACATTTGCAAAGTGACAGGCGCTGGGGATGGATTGGGTTGGAAAGACCAAACATGAAGCGCGCCACGGGACACATGTGCTTCCCATTGTTGCCACAGAATCTGTGGGCCCCAGGCTTGGGCTGCTTCCATGGCAGGGGGGAGGCAGGCGTAGAATATGGAGAGGGCATCTGCAGGGTAGGGGCGTGGGGAGCAGCGGGGAGCTGGATGCAGAGTGAGACTGAAGTTTCCCCATGGTTGGTCCCAGCTTCCTGCAGGGCTCATGGCAGGCAAGAGGCAGGAGGCCAGTGGCAGGGCCTCGCTGGACAGCCAACAGGAGGGCAGCTGCCCAGACCCAGTGGGTACCACCTGAGAGGCCCAGAGAGAGGCCCAGCTCCCGTTACCTCCTCGAGTGCCCAGCCTACACTCTCCGGGCCCGTGGGACTCCCCCAGACCCCCGTAAATGCCCTGCTTTGTTTGGACGAGCCCTGGGGTTGGCTTTCAGTTCACTTGAGCCCGGCCCCCCATGTTCCCCCAGAGCTAATGAAGCCGCCCAAGGTCTATTTTGGGTAACCTCGAGCTGAAACGGGCTCGGGATGATAAAAGGCTCCTGGCTACGCATTGGATGCTGCCTTCAAAGGCGGAGTGGGGGCTGAAATAGGATCTGAGAGCCCGGGCGGGCGGATGGGGCAGGGTGGGTACAATCACAGGCCCTTAGCGAGGAGGAGCGAGATCGATCTGAGCAACTGTGAAGTCTGCAGTCCCGAGGACGCCGAGGAGCCCAGGGGCCCGTGTCATCCGGGATTAACAGCTCCCCAGATCCCCAGACGAGCCCCGGGCAGCTGTGGGAAACCGCGGAGCCCGCGGTGTGGGGAGCCTGGTGCTCACTCTGGGTGGAGGGGCCCCGGGCTGGGGCCGAGCCAGGCCCTTCTCCAGACAGGGGCAGCTCAGCAGCGTGGGGAGCAAGCGTCTGAGGACGGGCTATTTATAGTCCTGAGAGGCAGACTCGGACCAGGGAGAAGAGGCTGAGGAGCCCCCCTCCCACCCCTCTCACAACCCCCCCCCCCCCCCCCCCCCCCCCCCGCATCGGAATGCGTGTTCCATGGTCAAGAATGTCAGCGGAGCTGGGAAGTGGGGGGTGGGGCGGGGCAGGGCGGGGGGTGCTGGTGTGATGGCAGTCATGTCAGATTCCATATGGAGATCATTACTGGTCCCAGGGAAAATGGCCCTTGTTTGGGGCTCAAGTGTCCCAGGGTGACAGGCTGCGCCACCGAAGGTGTCGAGACCGGGTGGGGGTAGGTTGCTGATGTAAATGGCCAGGCCCAGGCTGACTCCGTTCATCCTTCTCTTCCTCCCTGTCTCTTGTTTCTTTGCACAGCCCCTTCCAGGTCTCTCTCTTTCTCTCTCCTATCCTTCTCCGCTCCATTCCCCCTCTGTACCCTCCACTTCTGTATCTCTGCCTGTGTCTCCTCCTTCTCCTGCCCCAACAGCTTTACTTGCCCACAGCCCAGAGACTCAGACTGTCAGGCAGGTCTTCTTTGGTGATCCAGGATTGGGAACGGGGTGATTCTGCCCGCAGCGGCCTGGCGGCTGTCTGAGAAGCTTGGCATCATTTCATGCCAGGCACAGAGTTAAGGTGTTCCTAGCTGCCTGGCAAAGAGCCCTGGTGGCCCAGAGGATCAAGCCCTGGGCTGCTCACGGAACGCAGGCGGTTCGAATCCACCAGCCGTTCGATGGGAGAAAGTTGAGGCTTCTGTACAGAGTCCAGCCTCAGAAAGCCTCTGGAGCACTTTACTCGGTGCTAGAGGGCAGCTCTGAGCGGGGGTAGGCTTGATGGCGGGGGGTGTCACGTGCTGCTTGGGACACTATCTGCTTGCCAGAAACAGAATTCTCTGTGGAGGAAGAGAGTGTTATTCTAAGCCCCATCTGCCTTTTCCATGTTTCTGAGATAGATCTCTGGCCTGCAACCCACAATAACTAGGTATATGAGGAAAAGAATATCGAAAGTACCACGGACGTCTTAAGCAGCGGTTCTCAACTGGTGGGTCGTGACCCCTTTGGGGTCCAATGACCCTTTCACAGGGGCCGCCTAAGACCATTGGAAAATACATAGTAGGAACCAAGACACCGCTTCCCTACCCGTCTCCAGGTGGGTCAACTCACATGCAGATATGCCCCCAGATGATTGCCTGGCGTGAAGACTGTTACTCATGCTTCAAGACAAGATGTCATGTATTTGTCATTAGAAATCAGTATTTCACAATATATAATTACATCTTGTTTTTGCGATTCATCCCTATGCTTTCATGATGTTCAATTTGTAACAATGAAAATGCATCTTGCCCATCAGGTATGCAGGTGACAATTCATCATAGTAGTAAAGTTATAATTATGAAGCAGCGATGGAAACCATGTGATGGTTGGGGGTCCCCACCACATGAGGAGCAATATGAAAGGGTCCCGGCATGAGGAAGCATGAGAACTGCTGGCTTAAAGGATGAACTGGTCTGTCTTGGAAGAAGGAGGTCCAGAGTGCTCGCAAGAGGAAAGGATGGCAAGACTGCCTCTGACGTACCACTTGGGACATATTGTCCGGAGAGGCCCATCCCCGGAAATGGACACCATGCTTGACCAAGGGAAGGGGCGGCACAAGAGGAAGACCCTTGAGGGGATGGACTGGCGCCACGGCTACGTGCCTGGGCTCCGGAACAATTGTGAGGCTGGCTGCCTCGGGGCTGGGGGGCAGTGTTTCCTTCTGTTGGGCGGAGGTTTGTGATGGGTCAGACCGACATGATGGAATCATACAGCAGCAGCAGCAGCAGCAACAACAACAACAGGAGAAGAGCAGACAATGCACGCATCAGGCCATAGAAACAGATGCATAGGCGCTCCACATGTTGGACTTAGCATCCGCGGACCCTCTACTGTCTGTGGTTACTACGTTTAGGGATCAAGGACAGCGCGAGGTCCCAGCAATGGAGCAACAATGAAGCCATGACCGGCTCCCTGGACAGAGTTGAGGGGCAGGTCCAAGGCTTCCACTGGCTGTTTCTGCTCAGGGAGTTCTTGCCCACGTAGATGCACATCTGCGTCCTCCAGAGGCTGGGCAGCGGCAAAGGAGGACCAGTGGATAATCCAGCCATTTGAAGTGGGAAGGTCAAAGAATATGATCTATACCAAAGACGACCAGAAGAAAAGACAAGTGGGTCTTGGAGGAAGGACAGCCAGAACGTTTTTCTAAGTCCATCTCACTGCCGTTGGACATGCTGTCAGCAGGGGTCTGTCCTGGAAGGGGCCATTCCTGCTGGGAAAGTAGCAGATCAATGACAGAGAGAGAGAGCCTCCAGGAGACAGGTCAGCACACTGGCTGCAAAAATGGCTGTGAGGACGGGCCAGCTCCAGGCATGGTTCCGTTCTGGGATACAGAAGGGGGCTGTAATTCCGAGCTGGCTGCATGGCTTTCTCTCTGTGCTTTCCAAAGCGAAATCTGGAAATATGGGCAGGAAAGGGCTGCTGGATATGGTCATGACAGATGCGATGACTCCGAATCCCTGCCCCTGCTGAGGATGGCGAGGGAGGAGAGACAAAATAAACTTAAATCAAAGTGTCAACAAGACAGTGAAGGATTACAGGAGCATGATTTAGGAGATAATCAAAGGCCAGTGAGGAGACCTTAGCGGCTGGCGTAGCTTTCCCCCTTGGGGCATCTACTGCTTCTGGAAGAAGTAGCTGGAAGATTGAGACGCTTTAAATCATCCAATGCCAGAAAGTGGATTAAGATGATCCTCTATTACAAGCGTCCCTCTCTGCTGGCTGGAAATAAACATAAATCTTCTCCGGAGGAGGAAACATCATGCTAAACCTCAGATAATTTTGACTTATTTAAAATATACTTCTTTTAAAATATATAATGGCCAGCACCCACCAGGTCTGTTAACTGGTTGTCCCATGGTGGCTCACGCATTCCTACGAAGCTGAACACTCTGCTACTGAAGGTTTTGCTGGACATCATCCAACAAGGGTTGCAGCAGTGCAGGGTCAGGGAGCGGCCAGAAGTTCAGGCTGGATTGAAAATTCCTGGCCACTCTCGGTGTATATACCCAAGTAGCCACTAAGAAAAGTTATCTTCAGCAAAATTTTACCTACATGTGATATTAACAGTCTTGTTTGGTCATTTCCCCATTCTTCTGAGCCACTCTTTTTGTGATGAGCACAAAAACCTCTTCCAGTCTGTTGGCCATTGGTTTTCCGAAACAATTCCTTGGGTATTCCATCCATTCCTGGACCCTTGCTTTTCATGTCTGGTTTGAGTACAGCTCGAACGTCTTCCTTTAGGAGCATTGGTTCTTCATTGGTTGCTACCTCTTGGAGCGGTTGACTATCAACCAATTCTTTGTGGCCCGGAGATTCTGTGTATTTCTCCTATCTTCTTTTTGATGCTTTCCTTTTCCTTCAATATTCCATAGACTCCTTCAATACTGCAGCTCCAGGCTTGAATTTTTCTTTAGATCTTTCCACTTGAAACGTGCCAAGAGTGTCCTTCCTTCTTGCCTTTCTAACTCTACGTCTCTGTTCATTTCATTGTAATACTTGACTTCGTCTTCTTGGGCTGCCCTTGGCAATCTTCTGGTCAGCTCTTTGACTTCGTTGTCACTTATGTCAAGAGCAGATTTCAGAGTCTCTGCCGACACCCGCTTTGGCCTTTTCTTTCATTTTGTTTTCTGCACATGGGATGTTCTTTCTGCCATCGCCCAATTTATCTGGTCTCTGGTCATTAGTTGTTCCAAAAAATTCATGCTCATTGCTGAGGGGTCAGTTCTGATCTAAGTAACTCTATGGGAGTAGAACTAATGGTCCCTGTTGGTTTCTGAGACTGTAGATCTGGATAGGAGTAGAAGACCTTGTCTTGCCCATTCAGATTGGCTGGTAGTTCTGAACGGCTGGCCTGGCAGTGAGCAGTGCAACGTGGAACCCACTCCAACACCAGGGGTCTTTAATTAATTGCTATTAGGTCTGCTAAGTTGGTTCAGACCTAATATACTTCCAAGGGAACACTGCCCCGTCCTAGGCCATCAGTACAATTGTTGCTGTGTTTACATTCGTTGTTGCAGCTCATTGGTTCAGTCCATCTCTTTGAAGGTATTCCTCCAATCCTTCTACTTTACCAACCATGATGGCCTTTGCCAGGAATCGGGCTCCCTTGACAACCTGCCCAAAGTATGCGAGATGAAGTCTTGCCATTCTTGCTCTTAAGGAATATTCTGGCTAGAGGTACTTCTTCCATGACAGATTTATTTAGTTTTCTTGCAGTTCATGTTATGTTCAATATTCTTCAAAGGTAACCATTTTTTTCTTCACTCTCCCTTCCCATGGTCCAGCTGTTCCATGCAGATGAAGCAGTTGAAAATACCATGACTTTAGTCTGGCACCCCTCAGTCTCCAAAATGACATTTTTGTTCTTCAACACTTTAAAGAGGAGACAAGCCAGTCAGGATATAAATCCAGCTAGACCAGGGGATGTACACTGGAGTCGGAGACATGGGCAATTTAGGATAGATGATCCCTCAGGACTAGTGGTGGGGGTGGTGACACTGGGAGGGTTGGCAGGATGGTGGAATAGAAAGGGGGAACCAATTTCATGGGTCTACACACAACCTCCTTTCTGGGATACGGACAACAGGTATGTGAGTGAAAAGGCACATTGGCTAGTGTACGATATGGAAAAGTAATAACAATTTGTAAATTATTAAGGGTTCATGGGGGTCGGGGGAGGGAAGGGAAATATGGGGAGCTGGTCCTGGGGCCCTAAGTGGAAGAAGGATGTTTTGACAGCGAGGATGGCAACAAGTGTGCAAATGTGGCCTGCATACAATTGATGTATGCATGTATCATGATGGGAGTTGTATGAGCCCACCATAAAATGATTTATTAAAAAAAAAAGGAGGAAAGGGGAGTTTATATCAAGGGCTCAAGTAGAAAATATTTGGAAATGAAGATGGCAACATGTGTACAAATATGCTTGATAAGAGCGGTGTATTGAATGTTATAAGAGCTGTAAAAGCTCCCAATAAAATCATTGAAAGAAAAAAAAAAGAAATCTTTTGCAGCCCTGCAATTTTTGCCCCAGGTGATATGCTGTTTCATTTTTTGGACTGCAAGTCTCTTGGACATTGATTGCGGACCCACGTAAGATGAAGCCCTTGACAACTTCAGTCGTTTCTCCATTTGCCATATGTTGTTTATCGGGTCAGTTGAGAGGTTAGACAACTGCAGCCTTATAGGTGTCACCCCTGCAAAAACCCACTTTGGTCTTCACAAGCAGATGCTCTCTCTCCCTCCCTCTGCTTGCTGCAGACAGGTTTGTGTAATCTGCGTATGACAGGTTGTTAATGGATCTTCCCCCAGTTCTGATGCCTCTCATATAGTGCAGCTTCTCAATTGACTTGCTTGACATGCAGAGTGAGTAGGTGTGGTGAAAGGCTACAACCCCGTGCCTCCAGTCTGCTCTGACTTTAAACCACGCTCTCTCTCCGCCTGCTGTTCAAAGGACCGCCTCTTTGTAAGAGAAGGCCCCTAAGACTTGTGGGAAATTTTCATAGTCTTTTGATTCCATCTTGCCACAAACTTTTGGAAGTCCCTTCCTCTAAATTTTGCATGAGCACCCTTAAGTGTTCTTAAATTCTCATTCTTCAGAGTGTTGTCCACACACATAGTGCATCCTTTGGTAGGATCCATTTTATTTGGCAGAACCAATAAATTGGCAGGTCAATACAGGTAGGAGCAGGCAAGAAATGGTGCTGTTGATTGCATTCGGGCAAATCTATGGCAACCTCCCCCCACCTTTTAAGGGTTAAAGAGTGAAGATGTCACTTTGGAGACTGAAGTGTGCCTGACTCAAGCTACCGCATTTTCAATAGCCGCATCTGCATGTGAAACGGTGATTAAGGAAGATTGAAGAAAAATCGATGCCTTTCGAGGATAGTGTTGGGGAAGAGACTGCTGTGCCAGGGAAAGAGCACTCGCGTCTTGGAAGAAGGACAGACAGACAGAATGCTCTTCAGGGGCATGGATGGCGAGACCTTGTCTCACAGCCTTCGGACGCGTTGTCAGGAGGGACTGGTTTGTGGAGAAGGTCAGCACGCCTGGTAGAACAGAGGGGCATGGAAAAGAGGACAATGTTCCAGGAGCTGGAGGGATACAGTGGCTAGGACAGGGGGTGGAGCAGAGCAGCGAGAGTGAGGCTGTCACAGGACTGGGCAGTGTTCTGGGCAGTGACCTTGTTCACAAGGTCATTGTGGCAGTTAGTGCTCTGTGCCAACTTGAGCACTGAGAGTGTAGGGGTGGAGTCTAGCCTGTCAATCTAGAGTTAGCCAGTCAGGCCTCTGTGTGGCCATGGCTTTCTCCTGAGAATTCTGGGAAGTCTAGTGGTATTTCCCAATTGGAGGTGAGAGACTTGACTCAGTCTCTTGGAGACGGCCTACCCACAAGACAATATGGCAGCATGATGTACACCCTGAGTCCTGGAGACTGGAGGAGCAGGAGGAGAAGCCACATGGTCTTACCCTGATGGAACCAAACCTCTGGGGCCGGAGAAGCTACCCGGAAACTCCTGCCAGCGCTGAGATGCTTGGGAGGCCACAGGAGACCCCTACCAATGCTGCGATGCTTCTCCCTGGACTGACACAGTCGTTATGAGTTGGAACTGATTCAGCAGTACCTGACCACCATGATGACGGCAGTGCTGACCACAATCACCACCACAATGTCCTCCCCGTGCGCTCTGACCCGACAGTACCCAAACACCACAGTGACAGCAACCCCACACACCCTTCTGCTGCTCTCTGCTTTCAGCCTGCATTCGTCTGACAGCCACCCACCAGTGTTAGTTCCCTCTCCCTTCTCTGTGGAATGCTGCCCGAATTTCTGGAAGGCCCCTCCCTAGACGGAGGCAATGTTTTCTGAATTATTTTTCAGTAACACTTCCAGCATGATGCTCACGGCAGTGCTCAGCCACGTCTGTCTACACCTGTTGGGTCACCTGCCTTTGGAATCAGCGTGAAGGCCCATCTCTCCCAGCTTGCTGGCCCTCGGGGCTGCCTTCCGCACGTCCTTGTCATAGATGAGTGAAACTTCCTGTTTGTGGAATCTGTTTGCTGAGACATCTATCTCAAGCAGCATTCCATCAATTCCTGAATCCTTGTTTTGTGTCTCCCATGCCTTCTATACAGCTGGAACTTTCCCTTCAATACCACCGCATCTGCATCGTGTGATATTTCTTGACATGGTCAAATACCAACTGTGTTAGTCTGGGTGGACTAGAGAAACACATTCATAAACACGCATATGTATATAAGGAAGGGGTTTATATACAAGAGGAATGGAACAATGAGAAAACATCGCAACCCAGTCCAGTCCAAGGTCATAAGTCCGATATTTGCCCACATGTCTGATATCAATCTATCAAGTCCCCTTCTGGCTCACGAAGCACATGCAATGATGTCAGGACAATCACAGGCCAGTGGGTGCAGAGGCTTGTATCCAGCTGTGGTAGAAGCATCTATGTGGCTTCTCCTCCAGCTCCTCCTCCAGGTCCTCCAGTTTCCAGGACTCAGGGTCTATCAGTGTGCTGCCATGTTGTCTTGTCAGAAAAGTGTCTCCAAGGGACTGAGTCATAAGTTTCTCATCTCCAATATGGCCAGAATTCTCAGGAGAAAGCCATGCCCACACAGAGGTCTCATTGGCTATCTCCAGATTGACAGGCTAGACTCCACCCCCACACTCCCAATCCAGAAATTGACACAAGTACATGACTGTCACACTCACCTATTCTTCCTGATGCTAGCATGGCGGCCCTCTCTTGTGTTCTTTCAAGACTTCCTGTGTCAGTCCGTGTTTCTCCAGAAGATCCTTCAATCTTGCCATTTGAGGCTTGTAGTTTTCTCTTTAGTTCCTTCCGCGTGAGAAACACCAGCATGTTCTTCCCTGCCAGGCTTCTGACGGCAGGTCTTTGTACATTTGACATAATGTTTTGTCTTGTTGACAATGTAAAGCCGCCAGAAATTCTTGACAGAGTGGAAAAAAATTTTGGTACAGTTCTTTGCCTTCATCCTTTCTTCTTTCTAATATTAATTACTCTGTCTAAGAGCAGATTTCCAAAATCCATGCTGGTTTCTGCTTCATTTCTGTGTTTTTAATGATCCCTTCAGTGGTCTTCATGTGTGCTGTCCTGGCTGCATCTCATAACGCATCTGATGTGGGGGCCCTCGGTGGCCGACATGTCAAATCTCTCCTTGAATGGATCTCTAACTTCAGATGAGAGTCATTCCAGCTTGCGATTTGGCTTTCATTTTCTTCAGCTCCAACATGGACTTACTTATGAGTAACCGATGGTCTGCCCTGCAGCTGGTCCTGGCCTCGCTCTGATGGATGGTGTCGGGCTTCTTCCTTGTTACTGTCTATAGGCAGAGTCATTTTGACCCCTGTGTCCCACCAGGGAGATCCACATGCTCACCTACTCTTTTGCTATGAAAACACCGTGGGCCTACCATGATTTCCGCACCACTTCCAGCAGCAAGCGTGTTTTCCAAATGACCTCTCTTGCTTCTTTGCTACCAGGGTTCACATGCCAATCACCAGCCGTGGTCAAGAGACCTTGATTGCATTTTTGGTCCGTTTCAGGGCGTAGGCCTTGGGAGAATGCTCCAGCGTCTCCATCTTTGGCATGGGTGGTCCGTGCATGCATTTGAATGCCAGTTGTATTGATGGGTTTCCTTTTAGGTGTACGACTATTACCCTGTCATTGACAGCATGATGCTTCAGGATAGATCTTGAAATGTTCTTTCTGATGCCCAATGCAATGTTATTTCTCCTCAGTATGTCTTTCTTTGCATGGTGGACCATTTGATCGCCCGATCCCGGTGCATTTCAGCTCATGAATCAAGAAGGATATCGCTCCTAAGACGTCCCATTTCGTTTTAGAACTGACTTCCAAAATTTCCAGATTCATATTCCACGCACTCCACATTCTCGTTCTTCACACATGGTCGTGGCTGCTTCTTTTCATCTTGAGCTGCGCCCCTTCAACAAACGAAGGCCCCAGAAGCTTGACTCCATCCTTATCTTTAAAGGTGACTCCACTTTGAAGCCCTTGCCCAGTTGTATTTTAAGTCCCTCCCAACCTGAGAGGCTCGCCTGCTGGTGCTGTGCCCCACTGTGATCAGCTGCTACTCCTGGTTTCACTGGCCACGTTTTCCAGAACTTGATGCTTGGGTCCCTATTCTTAATCTGTCTTTGTGTGGACACACTGCTAAAATCTGCCATGGAAATACAAAGGTGCAGAAATGGACTCTTACATTCACCGAAGAAGCAAAGATGACTAACCATAGGCATCATTGTATGCCTTCCATGAATGGACACTTGGCACCCCAGTCTCATGGGATCCCTCAGTTAGACTGTCAACACGGTCCATGCAGGTCATCATCCACAATTCAGAGAAGTGAGTCGTGTCTGAGGTTTTATACGCTCGCTAGTGGCTCTCGATGCACCAGAACCAAACCGTAAGAAGAAAATGAGAAACTCAGAGGAGAAATTCATTGACATGAGCTGCAGTCGCGTCTACCCCGAGTCACCAGGGCCAGGAAGTGGCTGGCCAACTGCCACCACAGACTGTCTGATCAGGATAGAGGATGGTCCCTAATCGAATGGGAGAAAGCACATGGAGCAGAACTCTAATTCTTATTAGGAAAAAGGAGCAGAAGCGGGAGGAAGAGAAGAACAAGAAGGAGAAGAAGATGGAGAAGGAGAAGGAAGAGAAACAGCCAGCAAACTGGAATGGAAGACAATAGAGAAATCCGCTCTGAGAACTCAGTCTTCCCCCGCCCCCCTCCCCGCCCCGAGACTTCACTCTTCACATCTAGAAGTCTGTGTCTCCCAGAATGACCTACAAAGGAAAGGCTACTCCCTGAGAGGGTGATGCTGTCTGTGAAGAATCACTGGTGTGGGACTGAGAGGCCAACAACTATTCAAAAGCAAGGATGAGGCGAGAAGAGGACAGAGAAGCAAGAACAGGGAAAATGCAACAGGCGGCACACGTTCAAAAAGGGTTGTGGCTTCCCAGGCAGGGGCCTGGGGACTGATGGATGTCCCAGTCTCATACTCTCCTTGATGCCCGGAGCAACGTGCGGAGGCGCAGGGAGAAAGTGGGACAGGCAGACACCGGTCTCGGGACTCCTGTGTTGGTAGTGAAACCAGGAATGGGAGGCAGCAGGGATGGGCAAGAATGGTTTGAAGGGTGGAGGCCCCCAAGGTCTCTGGCCTTCCCTCTCCTGGTGAGGGACTCTCTGAGCCCTCTCCAGTGTATCCCTGTTTGGAATAAATGAGGGTTTCCACATAGTTCCAGCTTGTTCCAACATGATGCAGACATAGCTTGGTTTTAGGCCCAAATAGCATAGAATCTCACCACCAGGAGAGATTGAGGAGAGGCTCAGCAGGAATGACTCATTCATATGGTGTCTGTCCTCCAGGGACACTCACCTAGTGACTTCTTGGGTGATGTGAACACGGTCCTTCCTGGCCCAGGACTGTCTTCCATCCAGGCCACCGTGGCCTCGCCTCTACTGGCCTGCCTCAAGATAGTATTTCCATGTTGCCATTCTGATTCTCAGGTTGCCTCCAAGGCTTCTCTGAGCTGGGAAGCAGGCTTACCTGTGGGTCAGGTGCGAGGGCATTGATTCCCACCAAGAAAACCATCAATAAAGTGACGACAACGGACTTTCTAGAAGCTGTGCTGCAGTGGAGCTGTTGCAGAGACTGAGCACACCCAGCCTGATCTGTGCCACTGGGAACCTGGTATGAGGAGTCTCTTGCTTCAGCTGGCAAGGCCAGACAGATCTGTGGGGACTCTGTGTGTGTGTGTGTGTGTGTGTGTGTGTGTGTGTGTGTGTGTGTGTTTGGGGGTGCTGAAGACCTGGCTGGGCTTTTTTCCCTATTGGCAGAGTCGGGCCAGACCAAGCAGGCCTTTGGTATCTCCGGCCCAGCTTTGGCGGACAGAGTTCATTTACTCAACCAGCGCCTGCCAGGGCTGGGTCAATGGGAGCAGCTCCTGCTGTCAGAAGGAGGAGCCCTTGGGAGTACAAATGGTTGACAGACTGGACTATTCACCCAAGGACTAGAGGTCCAAGTGTCCCCAGAAAGGGCTGGAGATCTGCTTCCAAAAAGTTCATAGCCTTGAACACCTACCCCCCCCCACCCGCCACCCCCGCCTGGATCCCAGTTCTTCCCAATTCACTTGTGTCCTTGCCAGCAGGAAGCCACATGAAGGTGGCGCATTGGGGAGTTCTGACTTCCTGGGCTTTCTTGGCTCAGCCCTTTCGAGCAGATGCTGAGAGCGTGGGAGGCGGTGAGAGAAGCGGGGAGAAGATGCGATTGTCTTGTCTAAATGGGCTGGCAGACATCTGGATTGTGCCCTCTCGCCAAACAAATATTTGCTCAGTGATCTCGAAAGGTGAACAACCTACACACAGCCTGAATCCTCGCAGAGCCCGTGACCTATTAATGGAATTAATCGCCACTCAGTGAAACATATGTGCTCGTTTGCCGGGCTGCTCGGCAAACATCCCTCGCCACCTCCTCCCACGCGGGGCCTGTGCACAGCGGCTTGCTCTCTCTTGGACTTTGGGCTGCGTCACATGACTAATCTGGACCTGTAAGGCGTTGTGGATGCAAGGACACAGGCCTCTGGCCCGCTGGGGATGGCCCCCTCCGGCAGGACCGGGCCCTAAGCCCCAGAATCCACAAGCAGGGATCAGTCTTGACCTGGGCCTGAGCCACCCAGCTGAGTGTAGCCCGCACCTGCCAATGCGCTGGCAGGGTACTGCTCTGGGCTGCAATGCTCAAAGTCCAAGGTTGGAAACCACCAGCCGCTCCTCAGGAGAAAGGCAAGGCTCTCCGCTCCCATAAAGAGTGGACATCTCAGAAACTCGCGGGGGCGGTTCCGAGTCAATCTGATGACTCTGGTTTGGCTACCCGGGAACAAGAAGATCACACCTGCGCGAGTCCGGGTAGACTAGAGAAACAAATTCATAAACACACACGTATATGAGGAAGAGGGTTATAGACAAGAGGAATGGAACATTGAGAAAGCATCCCAACCCTGTCCAGTCCAAGTCCCTAAGTCCAATATTAGCCCATATGTCCGCTACCTATCCATAAGTCCTCTTCAGAATCACGAAGCACATGCTGGCCAGTGGGTGCAGAGCCCTGTGTATCCAGTAGTGGTAGAAACATCTCAGCGCTGGCAGGGGTCTCTCTGTGGCTTCTCAAGCCTCTCAGCACTGGCAGGAGTCTCTACGTGACTTTTCCAGCTTCAGAGGTCTGGTTCCATCAGGGTAAGCTCGCGTGGTTTCTCCTCTGGGCTGTCTCCCAGGGAGTCCGCCTTGTGGCTTATCCATACAGCATCTCCAAGGGTCTGAGTCATAAGTCCCTCACCTCAAGGGGGAAATATGACTGGATTTCCCAGAATGCTCAGGGGAAGGCCACACCCACACAGAGGTCTCATTCGCTACCTCCAGGTTGACCGGCTAGACTCCACCCCCACACTCCCAATCCTGAAATTGACACCAGATTACAGGACTGCCACACACACCTGTCGGGATCAAGCATGGTGTGTTGGGGCCTTTGGTTGTCCGGCATTCTGGTATGGCTGTGGCTGACTGAAACCCTGCATCAACCAGATGCCACTGGGTCAAATCCCGCTCGTGAAAACCCCACACATGTCAACGTGTCACTGTGCTCTGCAGGGCTGTCAAGAGATGATTGTTCAAAAGAAGAACATCAAGCCTTTCTCCCAAGGCACCTCTGGGTGAGCTCAGCTCCCAACATTTCATTTGACACCTGAGCATGACTCAGGGATGCCACATGGCACATCTACAGGAAAAGATGGGACACCAGGGTGGGGATGAGTCTATGAAACCCTGAACTCATTTCTAGAAGGAGTGTACACACATCCACTCGCCCTTCGAATCACTCTTCCACCCCTTTTGATCATACACCCACCCATCCATCCCTTCATTCATCCAATCCATGTATCTTTCTAATGACTCATCCATCCTCCTATCCCCCCATGCAGCCATTTCTAGAGGGAGTGTACACATGTTCACCAAATTCTAGACTGATGGGCAGCAGCAGTGGGGGGTGGGCATGAGGTAAGGCATGGCCAGTACCTAGAGGCCATCGAGAGTCTGGCTCAGGGCTACCACACGTGTACCCCAGGGAACAGTGTTTCCTAAGGTCCTCAGCAGTTGATTTTTTCAGAAACAGACTGCCAGGTCTTTCTTTCAAGGTGCCTCTGGGTAGGCTTGAACCTTCAACCTTGCAGTTAGCAGGTGCACACTTAAGCTATTGTGCCAGAGTCCCCTCCTCGTAGGTAGCAAGGATCAGCAAGTTCCAGCCAGAAATCCCATCGACTCTGCCTCTGGTTTTTGAAGGGCACCTGAGCGAAGAATGTCTGTTTTAAAAATATTTTTAGATGGTTGAAAACAAAATCCAAAAGGAGAAATAATATTTCATGGCACGTGAAATGTATATGAAATTCAGATGTTCACAAATAGAGTTATATTAAAGCACGGCCACATCATTTGTTACATGTGGTCCATGGCTTTTTCGTGTTAGGGAGGAGAGTGCTTAGACTTCAGTTCACGAAGCCTAACCCATTCCTTCATCTCTGGCTCCTCGGGAAAGAGTGTTCTGACTACCAAAAAAAAAAAAAAAAAAGAAAGTCTTAGAGGAAAAGACAAAAGGTGCGTCACCTCATGTCACACAGCTACGCTGCCCTGAGGCCTCCTGAGTACCTGGTTCTGAGAAAGTGTGTCTGTTTCAGTACAAGGAGGGTAGATGCTGTTTCTCTCTCTGCTCCTTTGAAGGAAGGATCCTCTTAAAACCTGGATCTGAGGGCCCAGTCTACCCACTTACGCACCAGGTTCCTTCCTTCCCTCATTACCTCTGTCATTCACTTCTTCTCTGACTACCTGCCAGGTGCAGTGTTCTCTGCTGAACACAACAGTGTAGACAGTTCATCTACTCCAGCCAACCACCTACCCATCCACCACCTATCCATTCCCCTGTTCCTTCCTTCCTTCCTTCCTTCCTTCCTTCCTCCAATGCACTCATCCTTGATCATCCATCCATCCTTCCATCATCCACCCGCCCACCCATCCCTTCATTCATCCAATCTCCATTTATCTTTCTGGTGACTTTTTCATCCATCCTTCCATCTACCCATCCAGCCAACCAACTACCCACCCACCACCTACCCTTTCCCCTATTTATTCCTTCCTTCTTTCTTTCCTTCCTCCCTCCAATGCACTCATGCTTCTAATCACTCTTCTACCCATTTGACCATCCATCCATCCTTCCATCCATCCGACAACATATTTATTCAATGGCTATTTCCCAAGTGACCAGTCGCCGAGCTCCATGTTGGCTCAGAGATACGGTGGGCACCCCCATCGACAGGGGGAGAGAGAGACTGAATAGGCTGTCCACACTATGACGGGAGACCGAGACAAGAAGGGCACTCATGCTGATGGCCAAGCGGGAGGAGGCTGTTCTGAGGAGGGGCTTAAAGACAAATCGAGAGTGGAGAGGGACAAGCGACTTTATGGGTGAGAATCTGGTCATTCGGAGGAGACATGGAGGTCCAAACTTGGTCTCAGCTGCTTCCAGTGGCTGGGGTGCTGGAGAGGGCCAAAGTGACCTGAGGAGCATCTGGGGATACCAGCGAGGCTGACAGTCTGGTGTGGTCTCACTTCCACGACAGATCATGACAGTGCTTTGTGATCAGAGTGACCAGAGCCTCTGCAGCTGAGCAGGCCTCGTACTTCTGGGGAGTGGAGGCCAGAGGGGTGTGTGTGTATCATTCTGGGTGGTAGGGGTGGGGGATGGGGAATCACCCAGTCCAGGACCAACCTATCTCTCATCCAAGCCTTGGGTCTCGGTCATTCTTTTGACACTGGCGTGACTGCCTCTCCCACATCACCCCGCTGCGCAAGCTCCCTGAGTCCTGACTCTTGGGATTGTGGGGCCCAGCCCCTGGTCCTGTGAGGCTCATGGCTCCTCCACACCCTATCTTGAGTCCCTGCAGCTTCCACCCTGATGGCAGGAGCTGGGCAGCCTCAGTGCCAGGAGTCTTGGTTCTGAGCCGCTGGCGGGGTCTGGCGGGGTCTGGCGGGGACTCGCTCTGCTCATGTATGACAGGAAAACCCGCCAACTATGTGCTGGGACTTGGGCAGGATTCTGCTTCCCACCCGGATGGGGATGATTTATCGGAGCTGTGGAGGCCAGGCAGGCCAGTCTGGACAGCAGACAAAACAAAGTAACATATCAGAAAACAAAACAACGTATCCGTGGGTGCCTGCAGTGCTGAGAAAGTCGCCCTTCCAAGGGCCCTTTCCTGCCTCTGTGGCCTGGACTTCCTGTCCCTCCACGCCCGGAGGTCCCTGCTCCTAATTTTGTTTTAAATGTGGAGTGGGCGGGTGAGTGGCGGTCTGGTCATTGTCACTGAACCCTCATTTCCTCTGCCTCCTGAACAGACTCCCGGACTCCCGACCTGGGTGAATTCATTGGCCCTGCCTCCCAGGGCCTCGTAGACTCTGGGCGCCTATGGACGAGAAGCACCTGGTGACAGGTGGGGCAGGATGAAGGTTTGGAACAAGAATGGAGCCCCCTCGTCTTCTCGGGGAGACAGGGACCCCAAAACAGTGCACTTCAAGGTGGTCATGGCTGCTTCTCTAGGGGCCCCAGGGCTGACCGTTGCCAGGTTCTCTGGCCAGACCCCCCTCTCACCCACCTGGTGCTCCCAATCACTGCCAGCTGGGGCTCAGGCTGGCCTCCTGAGCTGTGGACAGCCCTGATCAGCCTGTGCAATTTCACCGCCAGCATCCAGAAGTTTCCTCTCCGATGGGAGGACGCAGGTTGGGCCACAGCACACAGCCCTTTGGGGGTAAGGGTGGGGTGAGCTTTGTGCTGACTATGATCTGAGGCCCTGCCGGAGCTTGGACAGTCACACAGCTCCTGGACAGGGCTTAGGGATGTCTAGAGCTTTAATAGCTACCATTCCCGGGCAGTGCACCTGCCCCCAGGGCAGAAATATTCCTTTCGATCACAGGAGATGCACCCCACCCCCATTCCCACTCCCGCCTCCTTAAACGAACACCCACCCTTTGGGGTCCACACTACCAGGTCCTCCAATGACGGGTGAAAGTTCCAATTCTGAAGAGAATCTACCCCCTCCCTGACCCAACCCCCCCTTTTTCGGGTGAGCCACTTTCTCGGTGCTCAGCGAGGTGGCCTGGCGGTTCTTATCTTTGAACCACCGTACACTTATGCTTATTAAAATCAATACCGTCCATTAGCGGGCGATGTTTCCATTTTTAATAATCTGCTGATATACGACCTGTGCTTTTATGGGACTAAACAAATTTCCGCTCCTGTGCCCCGCCGCAGCCCGGGGGCAGGCGGGGCGCGGCCCGGGCCGGGAATGTTTATTTACTGCCTGCTCCTGACTGGGAGCCTATCTGGGGCCCCGGCCACGATGGCTTTTACACGGAGATTTACGGCCCACTTCCTGTTTTCCAGATGCGCCCGTTCGTGAGGGGTGTAATGAATGCAAGGTATTGTTGAGTGGGATCGAGCAAGCCCTACGAGGCTCTGGGTCCACGGTCTTCAGTTAGCCATTCATTTCTCAGGGCCCGGCATGCCAGGGTTGGGGTGCCCCCACTCCTCGGCCACTCTCTCCTGGCTTCCCCTGGTGATGCCTCTCCATCCCCCCACATCTGACCATCCCCCCACATCTGACCATCATGTGTACCAGCTCGGCTCACCTCCACCTGTGTACCAGCCCTCACTGCCTCGCCGAGTCCTGTGCACTGCGTTTCAGCCACGGCTCTGGGGTTGTGCTGTGCCCTGGGTGCTGCCCAGGGGGACCCCAGGCTGCACAGAATCTGGGGGACAGAGTCTGGTGGTCCTGCCAGGTGGCACATGGACACAGCTCTTGGCCTGCGGTGACCTTCATAATGCTGTGCCTCTGGGGGTGAGGTGGGGCTCCAGGCAAGGACCCAGGGGTCACCCCTGAATGATTGCCCCTCCCAAAGAGTCCTGGGATGGGGGCTGTTTCAGAACTAGGTCTTTTGGGGTGTCTCTGGACAAGAGCTTTGAGGTGTTCCAGGGCTTCAAGGAGGAGCCTGACGATGCAGTGGGTTGTGTGTTAGCCTTCTAACTACAATGTCAGTGGCTTCCTTCAATGTCTGCTGTTCGAAACCACCTGTCACTCTGCGGGAGAAAGATGAGGCTCCTTTCTCCTCTAAGATGTGGAAGCCCCCAGAGGGTCGCTCTCCCTACCCTGTCCTATGGGGTCACTAGAGACAGAATGGACTGGGGGCAGTGGGTATGTGTGCTGGTATGTTAGTGTGTCGAGGGTATCTGGGAAGTGGGGGGTGGAGGGCCACTCAGCTTCTTCTTCGTCGTTCCTTGTATTTTTTAACCCCAGAGACTTACTGCATCGGGTCCATCTGCGCTCCGCGACCTTACAGGTGCCCTTGTGATGGTGAAGATGAGCCCGGCCCAGGCCTGGTCCCGCCCTGGTCTCACATGCCTTCCAAAGCTGCCCAGCAGAAGAGGAAGGCTGGGCGCCCCACACCCGGGTCCGCAAAGGGGCAGGAACGTTCCCTGGGCTGCAGGAGAACTAACAGGTCGGTCTTAGAAGAAACACCATCAGGAAGGTTCTCGGACTGAGGGCAGCTAAGCTCCAGCACGACCCCAGGAAAGACCCACGGCTAGCGGAGGTCATGCGGTTTGGGGGCGGGCCCTCGAGCATGAGCCCCGCCTCAATGACGTCCGAGGAGGACCCGAGCGCCCTTGTGCCGGACCTGGGCAGCTGCTCATTCGCACCGGGGCAGACCTGGGGTCAACCAACGCCGAGGGTGTGTGGGAGAACCCGCCCGCCGCCACGCCATGGAGGGCCACGTCGCCTGGCACTTGGGGAAACTGAGGCACGGGGAGGCGAGCGTGCCCCCAGTTCAAGTCACTCAGACAAGTGGAGGAGACCCCTGGCTTCTGGAGGCTCGGCCTCCAGCCTGCCGCCCAGCACAGACCCCGGAGTGGGGAGGGGGGTGCGCAGCAGCTGCCGCTCTGCGGGCTGCACGCTTGTCATCTGCGGCTTCATAAAACGCCCCTAATGAAAGGAGCTGCGGACGGAGGCGCGGGCGGCCCTGCGCCGGGCCGGGCCGCGGAGAAATGTGCTTGTTAAAATGTGTAATGAGAGACATAACAAATCCTCAATATCGGGCGACGCTGTCGTTAAACCCCTTAATAATGGCGGTATTTCTCTGGTGTGCCGCAGCTCTTTATAAAGCCCTGGGCACGGGGCGGGGGTGGGATGGTATGGGGAGGGGTGGGATGGGGTGGGGGCAGGGAACAGACCTTGTGGGGTTGTGGGGGCAGGGCAGGGTTGTACCGGGGCGGGGTCTGCCAAGGACCCCAGCCTGGGAGCAGGAGCCTCAGCCCTCTTCCTCCTCCTCAGTACCGCTGTGGGAACCTGGTGGCCACGGTGGCGGCCTAAGCTGGGTGGCAGCCATGCACCCCTCCGCAGGCTTCCCTGTGACGCGCCCCTCTAGCCTTGCTGCAATCTGTGTGTGCTGGGGCCCCCTGAGACCCCTCGGCCCTCTTCCAAGACCCCTCTGAACCTTCTCCTGAGAGCCCCTGGAGTTTTTGGGGGGTCTCCCTGGGTCCTCTCCCAGGCCCCTTCCAGAACCTCCTCTCTCAACCTTCCCCATTCCGTGCCCCCTCCACACCAGGATCCAAGTGGACTTTCCTGTGGGTCTCCGGGAACTGAGCACTCTCCTAGGGCCCTCCATCCCAGTTCTTTCCGGGCTGACACGTGTGGTGGAGGACGGAGAAGACTTGGAACGCTCTGGGGGAGACTGCCGTGGACGGAACCCAGGAGCTGCCCAGAGTGTGGCACCCCCTCCCTGCCCACTGGCCACATTACATAGTGGTTGGGCGTTGTCTGGGTGGGTAGGACTCACAGTAACCCGATGTCCCACAGCAGTCCTGCCCCAAGCCCCAGAAAGTGGTTCTTACGTCTGAGGCCCTTGCTGCCTCCCCTGTCAGTCCGTCTCCCGAGAGTCCACCTCTCTTACGCTGCCCCTCCACTTTGTCAGCCTCGATGTCCCTGTCCAGGGACTGGCGTCTTCCAGGAATAGCTGAAGATGAACTGTGTCTCCTGACACTCACCAAGGCCATGGGGCGGGGGTGGGGTGGAGTGAGGGGTGGGAAGCGGGGCCTTTATTCTGCCCAAGTCCACTCGTGTGGGAGTGTTCGGGGGCTGTCAGGACACAGAACCACACAGCTGCGTGGTGGGGGGCTTATAAGGACAGACATTCGTTTTCTCAGCTCTGGTGGCTGGGAGCCATGGTCAGGATGTCCGCCGTGTCCAGGCCTCCTGCAGCTCGGAGGGGAGAATCTGGCCAGCCTTTCCTGACTCTGGAGGTGGCCAGCAACCCCGGGCTTATAGACGCAGCCCTCCAGCTGCTGCCTCGGATGTCACATGGATGGCATCCCTCTGGCCTGGCATCTCCTCCTTTCTTGGAGTCCACTCAGATGGTTTCAGGGCCTGTACTCCAGTGTGTATAAAGACCAACATCGTTAAAGACTATTTCTAAACAAGGTCAAGGTATCAGAGACTTCCATTGGGGGTGGGAGTGGGGGAGGTAGAAGTTGGGGTATCTTTCAACTCATCACAACTTCTCTCTTGACCCATCTGCCAAAAGTGTTTTGGTTTTTTGAGCATTTTGGGCGGTGGGGGTAATGTGAGATCCAGGCTAGTCTCTCAGCTGTAAACCCAGAGGCCTGGGGCACAGGGGGAGGTCTTGGGGGAGGACCCCCTTTCGGTCTCCCAGAAGTCTTTTCCTTTTTCTTGACATGGGCCCCTCCCTACTCCTGGTCACTATCATCCCAAACAGCCGATTCCACCTCTAACTCCATGGCTCACCTGAAGGCTTGACTGGAGCCAGCTGGCCCTCTGGTTCCCTGGCAGCCCTTCGAGGCTCCCTAGATCCACAGGCAGGGCGTCTTGCTATTGCTCCACAGGGAAGGCCTGCTGCCGCTGCCATCTTGCTTCCACTGGAGCCCGTGTGTTGGAGAGCGAGTGACCCCATCAACCTGGACTCGTGACCCTGGCCCCTCCTGGCCTATGTACATCGATTGGCTTCTGCTTAAGGCATCTAGTTGGAGTTTCTGCCGTTTGTAACCCAGAGTGTTTGAGGAATACGCTCTCTGACCCTCCTTTCTACAGCCCCCTAGGGACAGGGGTGGGGGTGGGGGCTGGAAACAGCATAAAGAGACCAAGGGGCATGTGCCCTTGAGCCCATTTCAATTCTTCCTGCTGGCCTGTGGCTCCCTGTGTCCCTGGGTTGACCCCAACCCTGGAAGTGGAGGGCATTTGAGGGGTCCCCTCTAAGGAGCAGCCTGGCAGGCGCGGCCACAGGACCAGAAACTCAGGGGTGGAAGGATGCTTGGGATGAACTGGACAACGTCCATGCTGGCCGTGTGATCTTGAGTGCGTCCCTTCACCTCTCTCTTGCTCAGTCCTGCCTCCTCCAAAACAGAGCCCTGCAAAGGGGGCTTGGTGTCACTTGGAACATGGCGGACCCAACCACGGTGCCCGGCACCCCTTGTGAGCTGGCAGGGAGCCCTTCTGTGAGTGCAGTGGCGATGGAGAGATTGCAGGTAAACATAGCCTGGTGATGAACCTACCATCAAACTACCTGCACTGATCGGCCCCCTCACAAGGGCCCTGGTGACCTGTCCCCTACCTCCTACCAGGTTGCTGGTCATCTGGGGAAGCAGGAGGCAGCCCCTGAAGTGGCAGGGGTAGGGGCTGGGGACGTCCACAGCAGCTGAGAAATGAAACGCTGAGGTCCAAGTTTGTAACCCCATGCAAAGGCCCCTCAGCTCCACACCCACCCCCCTTTCAGAGGTGTCCACTCTGCACCAGGGTCACCCAGCTGGCCCAGGGTCACACTCCAATCCTACAGAAACAGAGGGTCCTTGGGGAAGATGACTTTGTGGGTCCCACTAAGAAGTGGGTCCTCTTCCCTGCATGACCTGATCCCCCCACCCCGACCCTCCGAAGGAGGAGGCATGCTGACGCAGAGGGAGGGGGCCAGGGGATGGTTCGCTTTGCCTCTTGGCTAGCCTGACCCTGACACCTATCCTTCACTGCCCCCTCCCCACCCAGCGCAGAGGGTGAACCGGGAAGGGGGTGCATTGAGCAGTCAGTGAGCGGCTAGACACTCTGGACTGGGGATTAAGGGCCAAATGCTTTGCATGTAAGTTGCCAGAAGGAGTTATTCTTGAGAGGTAAAGGCTTGTAGGAAGGCATGAGGACCTGGGCAGGCAGTGAGCTCCCTCCCAAAGGTGGCGGAAACGTTCCTCATGCAGTCTCTGAGCAGGGGCGGGGGCAGGGGCAGGGATGGACTCTGGGGCTACTGCTCTTGACTGCTCTGTGGTCTTCTCCGGACAGCACTCCTTATGCCTCAAGATCAGTGGTTCTCAACCTTCCTAAGGCTGCGGCCCTTTAAGACAGTTCCTCATGTTGTGGTGCCCCCCAGTAAGTTATTTCATTGCTACTTCATAACTAACTTTGCTACTGTTATGAATCATAAGGTAGATAGCTGATAGGCAGGATGTATTTTCACTGTTGCAAATTGAACGCAACTAAGCCTAATTAAAGCATAGTGATTAATCACAAGCCAATATGTAATTATACATTGTGAAATACTATGTGTTTTCCGATGGCCTTAGGCAACCCCTATGAAAGGGTTGTTCAACCTCCAAAGGGGTCATGACCCACAGGTTTCGAACCGCTGGTCTAGATGGATCGAGAACTCGGCAAAGGAGGGTTTGATGTGCTCCCCCCTGGAAGGGGCTGTGCTCCCAGAGGTCACACAGGGTCAGAGAGAGGGGGGTCCAGCCTTACTCCAGAGTGGAAGGTCAGGGCCAACATCTCCTGGCCCCCGAGGGTGTGTGGGTGAAGGTGCAGAGCAAGGCACAGTGGGCAGCAACCAGGCCTGTGTGGGTCATTTCTTGCTCTCACCTGGAGGAGAGGGAGCTGGCGGGCCAGCAAGGCTCCTTCCTGAGAGCCAGCAGGACGCCCTGCTGGGCTCAGCACTATCTCAGCTGCCAGGTAGGAGGGTGTGGATGTGGCAATGACAGTGGTATGGGCAGCTCTTGTCCAGCCCGCTGACCACACATGGAGGAGCCCGGCGGGTGTGGATACATGCCCAAGACAGGTCAGGGCTGCATCATTCACTGACCACCAGCCCCATGCTCCCCATCACCACCACCCACCCAAGCAGGCCTCACACCTCCCGACTCGAGACCCCAACCTTACTGCCAAGAATGACGTCTCCCCAGGACAGTAGGCCTTCTCCATCACTGCTGACCTGTGGCCTGCTGCTCCATGGGGGGCAGACCCTGGGGTGGGAATCAGACTTGAGGAGCTGATACAAGCCAACGAGTGAAGGTCCTCAAACTATGGCCCGCGGGCCACATGCGGCCCGCTGAGGCCATTTATCTGGTCCGCTGGGCGGTTTTGCTGCTGCTGTCCTGTTTAGCAGCTGACTCATCCTGGGCCGTCAGTGAACTTGTTCGTAGTTTTTTTTTAAACGACAGTCCAGTCTTGCAACGGTCTGAGGGACAGTGAACTGGCCCCCTGTTTAAAAAGCTTGAGGACCCCAGGCTAGGGTCTGCAGGAGCATGGGGCTGGGATCTGAGTGTACAGAAGTGGGGCAGGAGGAGGTACTCAGGGAATGGGGGTCTGGGGCCTGGGGGAACATGGAACTGGGAGGGGAGCATGGGTTGAGGTGTAGGGAGTGATGGTGTGGAGTCTGCAGGGAACTCAAAACCAAGAGCAACAGGCAAGGGCTTTGAGCCCCTGGTCAGTTTCAGGCCCATCAGCAAGCTCCTTAACCTCACTGTCTCTGTCACTGGAAAGAGGTACCAGTGTCAGAGTTGGGGGAGAGAGCAGTGCACAAAGCAGGGTCCCGCACCTCACACAGCATCTGTATAAACCAGGATCCCAGCCCCGGTGGCTGCCTTCACAGCCAAGCCCCGGACCGTATTCGGAGCATTTGGGAACTGCATAGATGCTTGGACGCCGGGCTCGTGCTGGGGAGGTGAGGGCCTTCCCTGGCCACCTGGGGGTGGAGGGGAGTGTGGGATCCTGGTCAGGATGGGTATGTGGGGACGGCGTCCCGGGTGCCGGAGGAAGGGTGGTGCAGATAGCTTGCTCCTGCGTCCACCTGTCTCCCTGCACTCTGTCCAGCCAGCTGTGTGTCTTTAAAACCTCCCCAGGCCCTCTGACCCAACGGACGGGCTGCTCACAAGCTCCCGGGTTCGCAGTGTGACATCAGCAGGGAATCAGAAATATCGTATGATTTGGAAACGCCGTCGAAGGGGAGCAGCCTGGAAAATGTGCCCTGGCTCCAAGCCACACCTCCCCTGGGAGTTAATTATTTTCTTAAAATGCAACTTGTACTGTTAGTTTAAAACATTCCAACTGTGTTCACACTCTTTAAATCTTCAGTAAACCTTAGAGTTTAAATCACTTGCAGATAAGAGTAATTCTATTGGGGAGAGGGGGCGGGGGGGGGCTCAGTGGAAGTGGAACCCAATGCAATAAAAAGGCTATTGATTGCGGCCTGAGCCCCTCGGGACGTGGGAGGTGCTGAGGGAAGCCTGGCAGGGCCCAGACAACCGATACCCCCACCCATGACTGCCCACATTGCATCTCACCTGGTGTCTCCCCCGGACCCCGCTCAGGTTGGGCCATGCAGTGCCCGCTCGGGACTGCTCACTGTCCTCCGAGACAAGCTGTTGCATCTCCATGGCTGATCCGCACTGGCCAGAGTGCTGGCCAACCTAGGCCACTTTGGGAAGGACACTGACCCCAGTGGAGAGGGGTCTTTGGGTCCTCAGGGTGGGCCCAGTGGCTGTTGCAGGTGCAGGCCAGTGTCTTCCTGGGCGTCTCCTCTCCTCCCCACCCTCACCCGCAGGTCAGGCCTTGACTTACTTGCATAGCCCCTGACAGCTGGCACGTCACCCGAAGTACAGTTCGGGTTCCAGGCCAGCATCTGGGCCTCTGAGGGTGGGCAACCAGGCAACCCACCCCAAGTGAGAGCCCGCCCTGGCACAGAGACTCCGTGGTCCTCAGATTGGCATCTTTGTCCAGAACCGAATTCCTCCAGCCCCAGAGCTTCTGGGCCCCTGGCGGCGCCCCTCCCAGTGGCTACTTTGACTCAACCAGGGAGCTGGGAGCTGAGTCCCCGGCCCCTCCTGGCCACCCCTGTGCTCCACACTGGACATCCCTGCCTCGCAGTGCCCACCTGGCCTGACTGCTGACTGTCTGCCCCTCCAGGATGAGAGGCCCAGCACCTGGTCAAGTCCTGAAGGGGTCTCAGCACAGACCCATCAAAAGTGGATAGGTTGGCACCTACCCTCAGAAACCCATGTCCTCTCACCTCAGTCCCCAAGGGTCCCCCACATGTCCACATCCCGAGGACAGCTGCAGCTCCGGCCAGTGTCTCTGCCCCTTCCAGTGACAGAGGCCCCAAGTAAGGCTGACTAACCCCCTCCTCCCCCAGGCACTGAGCTATGCAGGGTGCAGGGCTGCCAGCTGAGTAGAGTGAAAAGCAGGGGTTGGAGGTGCTGTTTCGGAACAAAGCAGACATTCGGTGGAGGTGACCCCCAGTGCAGCCTATTTGAGCTTTGGGGGTTGTGGGGTGCATGCTGGGGTGCTGAAGGCTCCATAGACCCCCACACTGCAGCCTCTGGCTGTCCCTCTGGGCTTCACTTCTCTTTGTCTGAGAATGAGCCAGGGGGATGGTGTGAGACAGACTCATACTGACCAACAGACTGGGGTGTGTGGGGGGGGGGCGTTGTGAAAAGGAAGGGCTGAAGGGCTTCAATTGGATGTGTACTGAGTGTGTGTGTGTGTGTGTGTGTGTGTGTGTGTGAGAGAGAGAGAGCGAGATAGCAGTGTGTGTGTATATAAGTGTATGCATGGATGTGAGTGTGAGCATGTGAGAGTATACGTGGGTATAGGTGCATGTGCACACACCCTCCTGCCTGGTGCCCACCTGAGCCTATCCTGTGCTGGGTCAGGCTGCCTTGTGAGGGGGGGAGGGGCGTCTGAAGCCACGGGAGGTGCCAGCCCCTGGCCACACACCGGGCTCCGGGAGCTGCTCTCCCCGGCCCCTGGGCTCCACCTGGGTTTGCTGTGCTTCATGCCCCATTGACACCAGCTTTGCAGCTAGCTTGGAGTTGCAGCCCTTGGGGGCAGGGCTGTGCCCAGCTGTTGGTGAGCGAGAGTGGTCCTGTCCCTCTCAGCCACAACCCTGGCCCTGGGGGCGATGGAGGACAGGCTTCTTTTCCGACTTGGGCTCACCACCTGAGCCCCTCCTGACAGCTTTGGGGCAGGGGGAGCTCACGCTGGAGAAAGCTGCTCAAGGCAGGCACTGGGTTCTGGACCTGCAGCAGCTGCTCCAGCCACAGCCGCCGCAGCAGGGTGCCTCACCATTGGGCTGAGGCCTGTTCTCCATGGGGCCGCCGAGCACACTGCCCAGCTCCCAGAGTCCACCGTCATCCCCTCCAGGATCTTGCCTCTAGAGCGAGGGACTTCAGGTCCTGGGCCAGACTGAGGCAGGGGGATGCTGGACCAAGCACCAAGAAGCTTGGGATGTCCGGGGTCCAAAAGACCTCAGTCCACCTGGGGGTGGGGAGCCGGTGTCCTGATCCCCTGAGGGCGAGTGTCCCTGGTCACAGCAGAGCTGCCCGGGAGGGAGGCAGCTCTGGGGCGTGGGGCATCCTTCCCAGCAGCTGGAAGTTGGGGGGGAGCCCACTGGCCCTCCTTCAGTGACCCTGGCTGTGCCTGCCAATTGGCCGGGTCCCCAAGAGCGCAGACGCGGGAGGCAGCTTGGCCCGGCCTCCCTCTCACCAAATAGCATTTTGATGAGTTAAGTGTGAGAGAATTAAAAACAACCCGATTAAATTTCCTTTATAAATACATGTGGGTTTGGAAATCAAGAGGAAACGCGGCCCTGGGCTCATAAAACGCTGCGGACATTTTCCTCGCAAGTGTGAGGGGAAGGCGGCTGGCGTGGCCACTCAGCTTGGGCGCCCCCCGCCCCCCGCAGGCACTCCAGGCTGCGTGCACTGCAGCCCCACTGCGCTGAGGGCGTGGTGGCAGGTGTGTCCATCTCCACGGGCGCGGGGACCTCACCTGTGGGCACGCACCTGCCTGGAAGTGGCGTCTGTCTAGTGGGAGCAGTTGTGATCCCCGCAACTCAGAGGGTAGACTGAGGCAGGGGACCTCTAGGGATGTCACCCAGCCCACAGAGCTGTCTGGCTGTGGGGCCGTGGAGCCTCGGTTGCCCTTAGGCATTATTGAAAGCATTGCTCAGACACACAGGGGTGGGCTTGCTGCCTTCTCCTTCATGCAGGCTGAGCAGGGGACGGGGGGGGGGGGGGGTGGGGGGTAGGGACGGGAGGTGGGGGACATGACACAGCTGGAGAAGGGTCCCGCACAGTGGAACATCAAGGTCATTGGAAAGGCGAACTGAATCATTAACAGCTTCCAAAAATAACCCCTGGCAGGGTGAGAGTCCCAGGAGTCTCTTTCAGGCCTGGGGGCTCTCTGCAGGGCTGGGGGTGCATCTGTGAAAGTGCGTGGAGAGGGCGGGGTCCCTGTAGGGCTTTGGATAGGACCAGCCTCTCACCCTGCAGCCTGTGGAGGTGCGGTGAGAGAGTCCCTCCCACTGCTCGGGGTTCCTCTGTCGAATGGGCTGCTCTTGAAAGGGAGGAGGTGAAGTCCGTTTGCTCCCTTATTCAGGGGACAGCTTCGGCTCTGTCAGGCCCACTCCCGTTCACCGCCAGCCCGCGCTCAACAGAGGATGCTGTTGCCCAGTCCTGTGCCAACCTCACAGTGGTGGGTCCCTCTGAGCCCGTTGCTGTGTCCGTCCAACTCGCTGGTTGTCTTGGGTCCTCTGCTGTATTACTTGGGAGTGCATGTCCAAAGCAGGCAGAGCCAAGCCTCACCATCCTGGTTTCTAAGGACCCAAGCCCCAATAACAAGAACTCCTTAAAAAAAAATGCTGGCCAAACTTTTGTCTCACCTGCGCTGAGCTTCTTGTGTGGCGATCAGTCCCTGGAAGAGGACCCCGCTTGGTGGAGGTCTCGTTCTGGGGCATGCGGGATCCCTGTGAGCGGAGGCCAGCTCCATGGCAATGAACAACGGGGCAAGCGTATTTCCTGGCCGCCGACAAGGATGGTGGCGTGCTTCCGTGGCGCGTAGGCCAGGCACTGTTCTGTGTTCCCCCGTAGCAGCTCTCTGGAGGGCACCGTTGACATACGAGGACGTGCTGCCCGGTGCCCTCGGGTCGGTCCTGACTCAGGGCGATGTTACCCACCCCAGGAGGCAACGTCACATGGGTGCTGCAGCACCCTCCTGGTTCAGCGCTGGTGTCTGAGCGTGTCCCTGCGGTCGCTGGGTCCGTCTATCTTATGAAAGGTCTTGCTCTTTTTGTTGTCGCTCTTCCACTGTCCCAAGCATGAGGTCCTTTTTTTCCAGAAGCTGGTCTTTTTTTTTTTCAAAGAACCGGAGAGGAAGTCTCACTGTCTTTGCTTCTAAGGAACACCCGATGGCACCCTCTGTAAGACGGATTTCTTATTTTGCCTTCACACAGTCCTTCGGGACTTTGAACGGTCTTTGCTGGCACCATCATTAGAATGCCTCAAATTCTCCTCCCATCTTCCTGGTCCGCCATCTGACTTCCCCGTGCCTTCCACGGCTTGGGTCTGGCCGATGAAGGCTGAGGGTGAAGACTGACTAGTTTGGACACAGGCACATGCCTATGAAGCCTCCACAACCATCAAGCGACAGACTTCCTCATTCTCTCCCAGAGCTTTCTCCTCCTCCTCCAGCCTCCTGTCCCCAAGCAGCTACTGGGCTACTATCGATCACTGCACATCGGTTTTCATCCTCCTCCCCTAGAACTTGGTGCAAGTGGAACCTCATCGTACGTGTGCCTTCCCCGCCCACCTGCACTCCCTTGGGATGACCCTGGGGAATCGAGACCCTCCCTGCTGCAGCATTTACGCGGGCTTCATGCGCTTGAGCATTTCCTGCAATGTCTGTCTGCCGCTGCTGAATTCTCCCTGCTTTCATCGCCCTGAAGTGGTCACGGTTTCACTTTGGGGTCTTGAAAGATAGTCTCACTGGGTATAGAATTCTAAGTTCGCGGGTTTTTTTTTTTTTAACTGTTATTCTCCCACGTCCTTAAAGGTGGCATTGTCTTCTCACTGGCATTGCTTCTGGTGAGGAATCAGCTGTGTCTCTTGCGTGGTCTGCACACGCTCTTTTTAAGATTTTCCCTATGCCACCAGTCTCAGGCTTGTCTTACCTGCGTTAAATTGTGCCATTTCACTAACACTGCGCGAGGCTAGAGACCACATCTGAGGCCTCATTTCCAGCCTCACTCAGGGAATGGGCACATGGAGGGGATTTGGATTCTTCCACCTGATTCCAGAGTCTCTTCACCCTCTGCTCTGTCACTTGCTGCTCTGTGACAGCCCATGTGAGTGTGCAGGCTGTGGATAGCCCCCCAATCCCACCCCACTGAACCACTGCTGAGGAACCACCGTGAGATCCCTGCTACATACATAGACAGGCAGAGGTCTGAGCTCCCCTGTCCTCAGTGCTGTAGATGCTACATACACATATTAATTCTTAACCCAGAACTTCTTTCCATTGCTGTCTGCTGAGTTTCTCAGTCTGGTCATCCTGGGTTGGGCACAAGCGACTGGCCCAGTGATTGTAATGGTAGAATACACAGAATCAGAGGGAGCTTGGTCCAGAACAGCTTCTGCTGTCCTTTCCTGCTCTCCCGTATTGGGGTGAGCTGACAGCTCCGCACAGACCCTCTCCCCAGCAGGGCAGTGGTGGGTAGGCATGGCCAGCTCCACCCTCTCAGGGTCTGGCCAAGTGCCATGGGAAGTGCCAGTGTGCAGACCCTGACAAGGAGAGGGTAGAGGACTCCCAGGTGTTTCTGGCCAGCCACAGTTAAAAGGACACACAGGGTCCTGGCCCGGAAGGGTGGCCCACAGAATCAGAGGAGTTGGTCCTTCAAAATGGGGCAGCAAGGCCATGCTGGACCGTACAGACAGTTGTTGCAGCAGGTTCGGGGGGCAAGAGTATGGGGAAATGGAGGTGGGTGGGCATGCTCTGGCTCCCAGGATGGACAGCCCCAAGGCCAGGAAGTCCTCTGCTCTCACCTTGCCCACCCCCCTCTCTGACATACTATTCACCCTGGCAAGCTCCAGGACCAAAGCAAGCTCACCCTCCTGCCAACCTCAATTGGCAGCATCTGGGGTCGAGCTGAGAAGCCGTTTGGGGGCTGACTTGACTGGGGTTTCCCTCCCTGGCTGGGCCTGCTCCAGGGGCGGCGAGGCTGCCAGTAAAGGGCCCTCTTTGTTCCCTTCCCTCTGCCCGCTGGAAAACTCCGGTATTAATATTTATGAGAAATGACCTAATATCCATGCTGCCCGCCGCGTGTTTGCTTAACATCTTTAAAGTGATTGGGGGCTGTGTTTGCTTTTTAACAGCCTCCCCGGCAAGGGGGGCCTGACCTATCCCCAGGCCCCACCATGGTGACAAGACGGCGTTTGCCCTGCATTCTCCAGAGTCCCCTTCTGCATGGCGTCAGGAGTGCACCACCAGAACAGACAGCATTGTTCCCCACGCCCCAGGTGGGGAGCCTGGAGGTCCCTGCAGACGGATGCTCTCCTGAGCCTGCAGGGCAGAGGAGAGGTGGGCTTCTCAAAGCCAAGGAGAGAGAGGGCCCGTGTGAGAACGGCTTCTGAAAAATCGGTCCTCAGTTGCTCTAAGACAGCAGTTTCAAAAAGTGCTCTCTCCCTGTTTCTCCTGAACATACAGGTCTTTGTTTTGGCCCTCAAATAGATGGTTGGCCAGCCTGGAAATGCATTTCTTAGAACTTCCCTGTGTGCACATGGCATTAGCTGGTCCCGTGCTACAGGGGAGCCCTGCAGAGCTGGCCATGCGGCCCATCCCCCGGCAGCTGGTGCCGGGAGGGCCCAGAGCGCCCAGGGAAGCTGGAGGAACGCTGGCCCTAATCTCCGCTCTGCCGCTGAATTGCTGCATGACTTGGAGCACTCTGCTCAACCTCTCTGGGCTCCAGCTTCCTGAGGTCGAGAGGGGGCAACAGTGGCAGCGGCTTAAAAAGTTGTCATATGAGCTTATACTGGACACTCCCCGAAGGGATCAGAGCAGCTGTAAGGGGTCAGGGGTGGGGCCTTTCTTGAGTCTTTAGTATTACTGCGCAGAAATGTCCCCAAGGGGTTGAAATGTGTCTCTTGGATGGGTGCGGGGGCCCTGAATCCCCACACCTGTGGATGTGAGCCTGTTGCTCGCATGATGGGGTCGTGTCAGTATCCAGCGGGCCCTCCACCTGGCCTCTGCTGAGTGATGGGATATAAGTGCACGTGCGCTGGTAGGAAAGACAGAAGCCAGGCGGGGAGCTCTCCAGGGCACTGAGGAACAGCTGCAGGGGTCAAGGTGGGCTCCCGAGAGCCCACAGTGTCTTCCTCTGGAACCCGGGCCCTGGATTTGAACGCCTGGACTCACGAACCATGAGAAAACCACCAGGGTCTGGCCCTGTCACGGCCGGTGCTGTGTGTTGCTTCTGTGACAGTGGAGCAGGGTGACCGAGCTGCAACGGGAACTTCTCCTGGAGCCGTTGCCCTGTCCCTCCTGTGACTTCAGGGCAGGCAGCCCACGCCCTGGCCACCTCCAGACCTGCCCAGCCCAGTCTGGGCTCCGTGATGCCTTGATTCACCCCCAGGTCCCCGCCCCATGCGGTCTTCTCTGTGGGGAAGGGGCAACAACTGCAGCCCACCCAGGGAGCTGGGTCAGGCAGGCGGCAAGGACTTGAGAGGGGAGGAGGGCCTGGAGGGCCCTGGGGGATGGGCCCGCTGCTTCTCCTGATGGCAGATCCCCTGCCTCTGAGTCCTTTTGCCAGGGCTGACCGGGCGCTTGGGCGTGAGGCTTGGTGCCCCATCGCTGCTGAGAGACAAGGCCAGCGGCCGCAGCAGCCCGGCCCCACTGCCAGCGCTGCCGGGTGCAGACACCCGCCCGCGAGATCAGTCAGCCCCAACACTTCCCAACATGTTTCTCCACTTACACGCTGCAGAACTGACGTCATGGCGGCCTCTGGCCAGCGGGAAGAAAGAGGCCCCTCTGTTGCAAACCCCTGGCCCGCCCGGCAGCTCCGGGACACGCATCAGAGTGGCCCTCCCTTCGGCTTCCGGAATGCGAAGGCCGCTGCTGGAATTGTGTTTTGGTCATTTCTGATGACATATGTTATAGACGTTTACGCTGGGGTGGGGGGTTGGAATATAGAGAAAAGCAAAAGGAAGAAATCAAATAAAAAATTCAAGATCAAACTCGAGTGTCCTTCCTTGCAGTTTTTTCCCCAGAGCATCTCCAACCTATCCAGCCTCCCACCCACGCACCCACCACTCACCCCTCCATCTTTCTGTCCGCCCGTGCATCCATCCTTCCACCTCTTTGATATCAAACCCTGAGGAATTGCTGACCCTCGACCCTGTGTTGCTTTCCAGTGCGATATTAGACCAACGTTTCATATCTATCGGCTAGTTATAATTTCTTCCTCCCTTTTCAAGTTTCCCAAATTCATATCACAGGCGTGCGGTGCCTTTTGTGACTTTAACTAGTTACTATGACCATTGAAGAGTCTTTTAACTGGGACAACCTACAGGAAATACCCTCTTGGTGGTCATTTGGATATGAAGGGTTCCAACTGGCTCGCTGGCCACACTGAGGTCACCCTGCCCAGAGCGCTGCCAGACCCTGGGGGGACGGTGAACAGCCTAGTATGCCCAGCCCCTGTCGCCCTGCTTCCTCCTGAGGGAGGCCAGTTCGAAGAAGCAGTGTGGTTTGGGTGGGCCTCTTATCCCTGCAGTCTCAGTAACAAAGACAATTGCTTAGGCTTGTTAGCCCTGCGGGCCATCCCGGTGGATGTGGCCTCTCTGGGGGGATGAGGGGTCAAGAGGCATCTGAGGGAGGGCAGCACGCCCCGCTTGGTCTGTGGAGAACTTGCTGTGTGAAGCCCCCAATTGTACGGTCACCTTTGACCTGCAGGGCAGTTGATCAAACACCGGGAAGGTGGTCCGTTCCTCTGGTTCACAGATAGATCTGATGTCTCCAAGCCCCCAGCAGAGGCGGGGGAGGTGGGCCTCATACCTCAAGCCTGGGCTGGAGACTGGGTGATCACCCTAGCCACATTACTTGTGTACACTCCCCACTCCCCCATCTCCAGCCTACTCGAATGCACCTATAGCCCCACAAGACATGCACACACTTCATTGACCTAGTTGTTTGGTGCACCCTTAGGGGCCTAGGTGGGTTACCTGGTAAGCTGCTAACCAGCAGCTGCTGAGAGAGAGAGAGAGAGAGAGAGAGAGAGAGAGAGAGAGAGAGATATTTCGAGTCTCAGAAGCCCTGAGAGTAATTCTACTCTGCTTTGTAGGGTCGAGCTGAGTCAGAACTTGCTAGATGGCAGGGGCTTTGGTGATGTGTTCACTTGCAGTCTCTCAATGCTGCAGCCCTGCTCTTTCTGCACCGCTTTTAAACACCAAGCCCTGGAGGAGACACAGACGGATCTGTCAAGCAGGCACAGTGGGCCAGCACACATCGGGGGCACCCAGTAGGTCCCAGATGGTTTCAGATCTAAAAAGACTACACTCGGCTGAGCCCTGGTGGCGCAGTGGTTGTGTGCGGGACTGCAGCCCACTCGGTTGGCGGTTCAAATCCAGCAGCAGCTCTCCAGGAGCAAGGCTGGGCCTCCTACTCCCACCAGAGGGCAGTGATGCCCTCCTTCCCCCCCCCCCAAAGAAAGGTACACGCAGGCTCTCACCAGGGCTCCATGGAGGGTGGGCCACCCACGGGTGGGCACACACTGGCTCCCAGCAGTGAGCAGAGTCCCGGGGTGAGGGGCCGGCTGGCGGAGGTTTCATGACTGCATGTCGTGGATGTTGGTGAGGGGCCAGGGCCGAGGGCTGAGACACCCTACAACCTTGGCAGTCACAGTGGGGCTGTTCTGCTCAGCCCCACAGGCCGCCCTGAGTGGGAACGGACTTGGTGACAGTGGGGTGGCTGCGGTTTAGAGCCCCAGATCTCCAACCTACCCCAAACCGGGTGCTTTTGTCCTCTCAAAAGTCACCCAGGGAAAAGCCAGAGGACTGCCCCGACCTCATCCCGGGGCGGGTGACCTCCAGGGGAGGAAAGGACAGGGTGGAGACTGTGAGTCTCTTGTTTCTGGTTCCACCAAATGGACTTCTTTGGCCTGATGAGAGACGGAGGCATGCTGATTCAACAGACCTTAGGACTCGAGTTGTAAAGCCAAACCAAACCGAGCTGTAAAAGCACCGCTTGTCACAGGAGAAGTGGAAGTGGAAATAGTACCTGAGCTTACAGCTGTGTGTGTGAGCGCACACACGCACATGCGCGCGACGGTGAGAGCGTGTGTTAGCAGAGAAGTGTGAGCGTGCGTGAGTGGGTGAATGAGTTGAGGGGGTGTCAGAGCTTGTCCCTGGGGGTTGCCTGGGAGACGGAGTGCGTCCGTGTGAGTGAGCGTGCGTGACCCTTGTCGAGGAGCGGGAGTGCGGGCATGTGCGGTACGCGGGGGCCCCGCCCTGCACCTCAGAAACCTCCAGGTCCCCACAGGGGCTGCTGCCCTTTCAGGGCTCAGGGACCACAGTGGGCCTTCCTGCAGCCCCCACGGTGCCGAGTCCAAGGGGCCGCCGGCCCCCAGGCACAGGCAAGATGGATGGGCCGCGTCTCCGCTTGTCACGGCGCCACGGCCGCGCGTGCCAGAGCCCGTGCACTCTCGCACACATGGTCCACGTTAGCCGCCCTCCGACGGCCGTCCATAAAGCGCTGTGCCCTGGTGGTCAGCCCCCACCGCCCAGCCCACCTCCACTTCTAATTGGGCCGCAAAGCCATTTAATGGTGTCTGCCGGGTGTGCAGGGCTGCTGGGGCCGAACAATGTGCTATTCATGCCCCAAACAGAACGCCGGTGATCGCCTAATATCTTTAAGCTAAAACACAAGGCTTAATTGGAACACATGCAGCAAATTCCAGTGCAAAAGGCCAGCTCCTATGTGATCTAAACCAGGTATGTGCCAGGGACTCGGTTTTAATAGTGACCTTTCTTTTTTTTTCTCCCCCTTTTATTGGCACATACAAAACTCATGGGTAGCCCCAACAGGCAGGCACCCGTCTCCAAACCTCCCGGCGAGAGTCCTGCAGAGCCTCATGGCTGCGTGTTTGACTCACAGTTCGGGGTTCACGTCTGCCTGGCCTGTGATGACCTGGGCCCAGGTCGCGGGGGGGCCCTCACTCCTCGAATATGACCTTGCCGCCTCTGCAGAGCCCCGGCCGCCGCCGCCAGAGCTCTAGACAGAAGCATGGGAACCTGGTCCCTGTCCATCTGTCCAAACTGCCCAACTCCGGCCCTTGCTGCCCATGCAGGGCTGCCCCGTCCTGGCTCAGGAAGCTCCCAGGTGGGCCCAGCACCTCTCCATTTCCATCGAGCTCTCCCCTCTGGGACAGACGTCCTGCTACCCTGAGAGGCAGCTCTCTGGCTTGGCTTTTGCAATGGCTCCCCCGGGCCCTGCTGTTTTTCTTTATTTTTCTTTTTAAAATCGTTTTATTGGGGGCTCGTAGACCTCTCATCACAACCCGTCCATCCATGTGTTCCTGTTCCTCCCAGAGGCGGGAGGGCCAGCGGAAGGGACGAAGGCCCTCGATGAGATGGATGGTGGCAAGGGCCGACAACCATGGGCTCCAGCCTGACCACGGCCAAGGTGCCGCGGGGCCGGGCAGGGTGGCCTCCTGTTGGGTGTAGCGAGTTTCGGCGTCTGACCCCAGCAACGCCCACAAGAACAGCGAGCCAGCTCTCGAGCGTCCATCTAGAGACCACTTCCTAACGTCTGGTTGCTGTTAGCTGTGCTGTCAAGTCGGCTCCGTCTGGGTCACCGAGGCCCCGTGCACGCCGCGGCAGAACCTCACCAGCCGGCTGTGCCCGAGCCAGGGCTGCAGCTTCTGTGCCAGTCCATCGCAGGGAGGGACTCCCTGGTCTTCACTCACCCTCCGCTCAATGCCCAAGACCTCCCAGCCCAGTGCCGAGCTCCCGGCATGCACCCTGCGTGCGGCGCACAACCTGTTGACCTTGAACTTTCCTGGACTCTGCTTTTTCAGAGAAAGACGGGTCACGCTCTTCTTGGGCACATTGCCTTCCTGGTCCCAGCTGGCTGGGAGTCTGGTGGGGGGAGGGGGTGGGGAGCAACTGCACGAATCCAGGTAACTCATGGCAGCAATTGCCGAGGGCTGCCCTGGATGGCAAAGGCCTGGAAAGGGCCTCCGGCTCTTCAGAACGTGGCTTCCAATGTCAACAGGAAAGCAAACACAGGCTCCTGGCCGGCACTCCCTTGGGAAGGAATCAAATTTGCTGGACCTTCTGAGGCCTGCGGGGAGCAGCTAGGAGCAGATGCCTCAGGAGGGAACCTCTGCTTCAGGCAGTGAGCACTATAGCTGCAGTGTCCTCCACCCCTTCATCCACCTATTCACCTGCCCAGCCACCCACCCAGCCCTTCATCCACCCATTCAACTGCCTACCACCCACCCAGATCATCATCTACCCATTCACCTGCCTACCCACCCACGCAGACCTTCATCCACCTATTCACCAACCCACGCACCCAACTCTTCATCCATTCATTCACCTACCCACCCATTGATCCAGACCTTCATCCACCCATTCACCTGCCTATCCACCCACCCAGCCCTTCATCTACCCATTTACCTGCCTACCACCCACCCAGATCTTCATCTACCCATTCACCTAGACCTTAATCCACCCACCCAGACCTTAATCCACCTATTCAACAAGCCGCCCACCCAACCTTTCATCCACCCTACCCATCCTCCCAGTCCTTCATCCACCCATTCACCTGCCTACCCACCCAACCCTTCATCCACTCACCCACCTACCCACCCATTGACCCAGCCCTTCATCCACCCATTCACCTAACCACCCTCCCACCCTCCCATTCTTTTATCCATTCAGCCTTTCCTCCGTATTCCCTTCATCCTTCTCCTTCGCTATCCACCTCCCACTCACCCACCCACCACCACTCATTCTGATTTACTAAGCCCCGACTCAGTGCTATCTTCTGTGTGAACTCCCTTTCCTCCTCTTCTCGGCACCCTCTGTCCCTAGTGTCAAAGGTTAGCATGGGAGGGGCTTCCCCCCATGGTTAGTGGAGGCCAATGGAGGTCAAAAGGGAAGACCAGGTACGTACGCTCCACCGTGCTAAGCGGCAGAGTGAGAAGCAGCCCTCCTTCTGGGACCAGGCCCAGCACACAGGCCGGAGCTGCCAGGAAAGGCGCTCAGCCCCCCACAAATCCCCCAGCAATCCCTTCTCAGGCTCCTGGCTCTGGGAAACCTCCGGACCATTAGCTCTAACACCAGGGGAAGTGAGAGTCAGGGACCATTAACCGGCAGCTGGTCTGAACTCCCACCACCGCCTCTGGGGAACCAAACAATCCCTCGTGCCCTCCGCCATTGCCCAGGCCATGGAAATGCGGGTCAGGAAGGGCCTTCTCAAACCACAAGTCCTCTGGGCCAGCACTCCATGGGCCACTGGTCCTGTTGCCATTCTGCCCAAGGTCACCTGAAGACGGTCAGTGTCAGCCACCACCCCAGCCCGAGGAGTCCAGTCTCAGTTCGGCTGTGTGACGTCTCAGGGCATCATTGAGTGATGGGATCACAGAAGTCAGCTCCCTCACCGGGGAACATGCACTATGCCCGCACTGGGGAGTTCTCGAGAAGTCAGGAGCTGATTCCCAGGTTCTGCCTGGGACCCAAGAAGTCCCCCAGGCCTTGAGGCAGACACACGTCCAAGACAGAGCCAGCTGAGAATGCTACAAACCTGAACAGGGGGCGGACCACAGGTAAGAGCAGGTCACTCCAGCCTTTGGGAAGTGGCGGCCCCAACCAACAGAGCCCTCCAGAGCCTTCCCGAGCAGGAGGAAGTGCCGAGGGGTTCTGAGCTCACCACTCCTCATTGCCTTCTCTGCGCCGCCCCCCCCCCCCCACCAGGTAGGTGCCAGCCAGTCGGAGCAGCTCCTGCCTCCCATGGGAGGCTTCACGTAGGAACTCGCCGGTGACATCTTTAAACTAAGGGATGTTTCTGCAGCACAGAGAAAAGGATGGAGATGGACAGCCCCACTCCCCGCCCACTCCCATCCAGCTTGATCTCATTGATCATTTCAGACAGCAGCTTGATCCTTTCCTGTTCCCACCTGGAGTCTCTCAGATTTGGTATTTATCATTCTCGAAGAAGGCCTTTGTTCTTTTCCGGTGCGGGGAACACGGGGACACGCTCTGACCTCACGCCGATGGCAGCTTGCATCTTCCGTCCGTC